>JAMPIV010000509.1:0-80000 GCA_024509875.1 Oreohelix idahoensis
GCCTATTTTCCAGGCAACGGATGATGCTCCTGCACCTCACGGTCATTATTCATCCCTGTCTGTCATACAGGATGAGGAAGCTACCTTCTCTGATGTCAACCTTCCCCTTCCAGTGGTTCCATTACATTCCACGGAATCTTGGAAAAAACGTTTCTGTTTCTCCTAATCTTTCTGGTGACGAACATCGACAAGTCTCGTCGATGTTACAAACATTTCAGGATGTTCTCACTGACATTCCTGGACACACAGATGTCATAGAACATGACATAATTCTTACCGACAATAATCCAATTAGGGTTAGGCCGTATCCTATTCCTATACACTTTCAGTCGCAAGTGGAAAAGGAATTGGATGAAATGATTCAATTAAATATAATTGAACCATCGACTTCACCATATTCTTCTTCCATGGTTATTGTCCGGAAGAAGGATAAGAACATACGAATTTGCGTTGATTATCGCAAATTGAATCAGGTCACAAAGTTCGACGCTGAACCGATGCCTTTGTTAGAAGATCTACTGATTAGACTTTCTAATTCTAGATTCTTCACTAAACTTGACTTGTCTAAAGGTTATTGGCAAGTGCCTTTAGCAGAGCATGCCAAACCTCTTACTGCTTTTTCTACACCTAGGGGTCTATTTCAATGGAATGTTATGCCTTTTGGTCTCGTGAACGCCCCTGCCACTTTCGTTCGCATGATGCGTCGAATTCTGTCACATCGTTCGGATGTCATCGCATACTTAGATGACATCTGTCTCTTCAGTGATACCTGGGAAGATCACTATTTAGGTTTATATGACTTACTGTCCACTCTACGTGAGAATAATTTGACAGCAAAACCTTCTAAAGCTTTTGTTGGTTTTGGTGAAATCTCTTTCCTGGGTCATCGTGTTGGTCATGGTCTCTTGAAGGCAGAAGACCACAATACTTCCAAAATACTGAACATCTCTGTTCCTAAAACGAAGAAACAAGTTAGGAGTCTCTTAGGTTTAATTCAATTTTATGGGAGATTTATTCCAAATTTATCTTCGATCATGGCACCTCTCTCAACATTGTTGAAGAAAGGTTCGCCTAATCTGGTCCGTTGGTCTGAAGAATGCCAATCTTCACTAGACCAAATCAAGAATATATTTTCTTCTCCTCCCATCTTAAGATTACCTACTCTTGATAGGACTTTTGTTCTTCGGAGTGATGCTTCATCCACTGGGATTGGAGCAGCACTGATGCAAGAATATGCAAATACTCTGCATCCTGTTATGTACATTTCTAGAAACTAAATGCGGCAGAGAGGAACTACTCGGTTTTAGACCGTGAGTTGTTAGCGATGGTTTGGTCAATTCTAAAGCTACAAAGATTCCTCCTGGGCGCACATTTCATTCTAGAGACTGATCAGAAAGCTCTTACAGCTATTCAGACTAAGAATTTGAAGAGTTCGAGATCCACTCGATATGCTATAGCTCTTCAACCTTTTCACTTCACGGTACGAGCTATCCGTGGTGCGGATAATGTGATGGCTGACATTTTGTCTAGATGCCCACATGACTCCAACTAATACTTCTGTCCTATATTTCTATATATTACAGAGTCATAACACACCTATATTTCTACAATAGATTAGCACATCTGTACTCACTTTATATGTACACACTATCGTGCTTTGTTGTCATCTTCTTCTGTTCGTTTTTTAAGATGATAGAGGAGGACTGAGTAGTTAATATAAGGGCCGTTAGTTTACTAAACAGCCACAATTATTAATAATGTATTGTACCTTATGAAGCATATTAGTTATTAATAGCATTATATTGCTTGTACTTTCTCAGAATGTCATTGTTGAGCTGAGGACTTACCTTACTAGTATCAAGCATGACGAGTTCTAGATTGTGTACTTACCCTCGGAATACCAGAGCATATGTCCTGGATCGTCATGTACTTTAACTTTACTATGTACTTATGTCATTACATGTCAAAGAATGTACTATTTAAATTTTCCTATCAGATTTGTACATCCATTTTTAAAGACAATATTAGAGTATGCTGTTTAATGATGACTATGGTAACTTGCATACGTATATTGTGTTTACATGCTAACGTGATGTGTGTTGGTGACACCTCCCCGATGTGAATATTTTTTGAGACATATTTATTTTTCTGTTGAGGTATATTCTCACCAGACACTCTATATTTAGCCTCATGTTAGGCAATTTAATTAATTATCCGCGCATAATTCGTGCGTTTTGAGCCGCGTATCGCATGCTCTTGGATATTAAAAAAAAAATATGTTCCACATTTTTTTTTATCGGGAGGTGGTGGTGATATGTTGCGTGTGAAATTCTCGCAACATCGTTTTATGTACAATATATATTTTGTAATGAAAGGGAAACAATTGCTTGAAATTTATATTCACTTTTCTCGGTAAGCATTTGTCTCCCCGCGTTGGTATCGAACGCAGTTAAGTTTGTTATGCGTTCTTGAATCATGTCCATGTATGGTCTGGCTAGGCCGCGTTTCTCAGAAAACGGTTGGCAACCAGTTGGGTCATCCTTATAAGGTAATCATTCTTAAGCTGGTTCTTAGTAAAGGTCCTTGCATCTTAAGTTGTCTGAACTGTGGTCGGTTTGCGCTGGACTGCGCATGCCTAAGTCTTGGGTCTTTGTCGATCGATTTCCGCCCACCAGTCAGTGAGCGCAGATTTGCAGAGCTAGCAAGACGCCTCAGTGAGAGGGTCTCGGCTATTTTTTGTTCTGTCAGGAATGTGAGGTCCTCTTAATGGATATTTCGTTTATTCGAGATGATACCTCTAGTGTATTTCCACACGCCGGGAAGCGTAGTATTTCTGTGTATTTCCTGAAGGCAAGGTAAATTAACTTTTCATTAACTTTATCGATTTCTGGTCGTGAGCGACATTTGATTCATAACCTGTCTTCGAAAGTCGTCATCACGAGATGTTTTCTCAGCTCACATGTTGCTGCATTGTACCGCATCGGTTGATGCATGTCCCAAGGACCATTACTTGCTCTTTGCTACATGAACTAGGTTTGAAACCTTTTGTTATCTAGAGGATTTTTTTTTTGAGGACATTATTTATACTTCAGCAGACGTGCCTGTCTTGCTGAAGTCAGATTAAGGAGAGTGAACTGATCTCATACATCTGGTTATCTCCGGGCTGTTATAGAAAAGGATGGAGGTTTCCACCTGACTACATTTACAGCACTTTGAAGTATAAAATGCACATGACTCATCATTGTTATAATGCCGTCTACCGTCCATTGCTGTATTGACTGTTGCTGTGATAATGACTGTCTGATGTACCTACATATTCGCGTATCCATTTTGTCACTGTGGCGTCCACAATAAATAATGCAGAAAAACGTCATCAGCTGTTACAAGAATCATTGACTTTATACGTCGTGAATTAACTGACGTCCTTATGTGGATTGCCCTGTTTTTGTATGATCATTGTTTGACTGAACATCATCTGCACACTTCACAAAACCAGACCACGGGCACCATCACTCAACCCATGGTGCACGCATCAAATAGGTTTGTATGCCCTGGTCGGTCTGTTAACACCTCTGTATGAGTATCTAGAACCTGTTGTACTCTCTTCTTTTGCTCTTTCGTTAAGTGTGTACTGATTTTCACCTGTGCCGCTGTCTCACAGGGATGTAATGGATATTCAAATGATGAAAGTGGTTCCTTTTTCATCTCCATGGCGATGGACAAGGTCAACAAGTGTGTCTCTTCCTGATTTTCTCTTTCCAAATATTTCTTCAGGAGATTCACATGATAGATTTTTTCTTTCCCCTTCTTATCTATCTTATAATTGGTTCTAGACACCTTCTCTAGAACTGTATATGGACCTTGCCATCCAATTTGTAACTTATTCCGACTACCGGGTAGAAGAAGCAGTACCTTCTCTCCCACAGCCAAATCTCTGTCTTTAGCTTTCCTGTTATAATAGGCAGCATGTTTCTTCCTGGCTTGTTTCAAGTTTTCATTGGCAAGTTTCCAGCCAGTTTTTAAACGAGTGGTCAGCTCATTCACATATTGGTATGAGGATGTAATATTTTCCTCTGCTTTTTCATCAGTCCACGTTCTTAACAGCGTTACATATGGACCTTTAATTTTGTGGACCTATTTGTCCATGCACCGGTATGGTCTCTTCCACTAGAAGCGCTATAGTGATGATTTTTCTTCCCAGAATTATCATGCACAAAACGACCGCTACCAATTTTTCTTTTCTTGGGGTTTTCTCCCCACTTAAAATTCTTGATGAGAGATTTCCTCTCTACATCTTCTTCCTCCAGTTTGTTTAAGTCCGATTGAGGGATTTTCGGTTTATCCTGGGGTAAGACATCTCTTTGCACTCTCTGCATAGTGGCCATTGTAAAACAGTTAATTGAAGCTTGTCCGTGAAAAGGGGCTTCCCATTCCGTTTGGTCCACTTTATCAAATTTATATTTCTTTTTATTGTCAGGCCTAATGTTGCCCCGTGGCGTGTCCAGGTCCTGATCAATGTTCCCACTTGTGGGTGTTCCCTCATGTGCTATGCTACACCTCTCTACAAAATTCTCAATGTCCCACCTTGCCTTGGGCCAATAATAATTGTGAGCCACCTTTTGGATGATGGTACCAATTTTCTCATGGTCCCCATCTTTTTTCACATGTAGGCTCCTTATTAATTCTGCCCTATATCTTTTAGGAAGTACCAGCTGTCCCTGACCTTTGGATCTAGCTCCAGTCCTCCTATACATCAACTTGTTTTTCATGTAAAAATCTCCCTTGCCTGGAGTTGTATGACAAGTTGACAATTTCCTGAAACAAGGCTTGAGGGTCTTATCCCCAGCCTGTGCCTTCCTCATCTCTTCTGGAGTGGTATCTATCAGGATATCCTCCTCCTGTCTTGAGGTTGACCTGACCTGAAGGGTGCCCATATACACAGGTTTCCTTCTGCAATGGTCAGTGTCATGATTGTTCATCTTACAATTTTTACACCACCTTTTCCCTTGGTTGAAAGATTTTCTTTCATCATATTTCCTTTCATCGAATTGTGGGATTTTATTTTTATTGTCATACCGTGGCCTTTCAAATTGGTGCTTACGTTTGTTTTGATCTCTAGGTTCAAATTTATTAAAGTTCTGTGGTGCCCTAAAATTATCCACCTGTTTCTTTTTATTACCTGATACCTCTGCCTGAGCTGCTTGATACCTTTCAGCAACATTTAGCAACTCACCCAGCCTCTCTGCACCTTGTTCCATGAGAAACTTTCTCAGGTCTGGAGCCATGGACTCTCTTAATTGTTCTATAAGGACCATTTCCTTAAGATCTTGGGTCTTCCCCAGAGAAGTCCATTTCTCCAAGTATGTCTCTAACCGTGCAACGAACTGGTGATAAGTTTCACCTGACAGTAGTTTAGCATTCCTAAATTTTTTCCTATAAAATTCTGCGTTCTTTTCATATCTTAACAAAAGAGCCTGCTTTAGCATGTCATAATTTTCTTGATCACCTCTGTTCATTTTGGCAAAAACTTCATAAGCTGCCCCACGAAGCCCTTGATATAACTTTAAGCTCCACCTTTCTCTCTCTAACCCATATGTGGTAGCTAATAGTTCATATCTATTTAGATAGCTCTCAATATCATCGTCTTTCTCAACAAAATGATCTAAATGAAAATTCATAGCTGAGGTTGAGGCTCCCTGACTAGCAGTGGCATCAGAGGTAAAGGGACTGGCACCATTTTCAGGAGCATGGCCTTGAAACTCAAACTCCCTTAGTCGTAACTCGTGCTCCCTTTGTAATCTCTTCTCCTCCTTTTCTGCTTCCCTCTCTGCAGCCTGTCTTCTTTCCTCGGCTTCCCTTTCTGCAGCTAATCTCTTGTCTTCCCTTTCTGCAGCTAATTTCTTCTCTACTCTTTCTGCCTCCAATTTCTTAGCCTCAGCCTCAATCTGCAACCTCTTAGTCTCCGCCTCAGCCTCAAATTGTAATTTCCTTTTCAGCCTCTAACCTCTTATCTTTGGCCAATCTTTCAGATTCTAGTTTTCTTTTGGCTTCTTTTTCTAATCTTCGTTCTTCCCGTTCAATATATTTGTCACATTCAGCAGTGACATAAGCAATCATAATTTGCCCGTCCATTCCTAACTCTTTCGCAGTCTGTACAGCCGCAGATCGAAATTTGGCCAGGTCCGCCATTTTCTAACTGTGAAATGTATAAAATGTCTAACTAAACAATATAATCTGTAATTATTTATCCAAGGACACCACAGGCACTGAGAGCTCAACGTTATTTATTTCCACCCAAGGATACCTTTTAATTCTATTATTCCCAATATCTATAACAGGAGAAAGTTCAATATCCCGGGATCGAGACCCCAATATATGTGGTAAAGTGCTCTCCACATGTAAGCCTACCTTGCCGTGGTTGGAGAACTTGAGCGCCTCAATGATCCCGGGAGCTATGCCGGCGGGAGTTTTACTCCTGGCAGGGTCACCCAAGCCGGACAGGTCCTGGGTGAGGGGCCAGACTAAATGGGCTGAGGAGTGGGTGGAACCCTATAGGTGTAGATGCAGAACCCACCGGCGAGTGGTACATGCTCTGGTCTGCACCAATCCACCCGCACTTCATGGGTTAAATGCTTTCTTGCCTCATTCTTCACTGTTTGTCGTCTATCACGCCCATGGTGACCGTTGCCTCAATTGGCTGTGTGTGGTGTACCCGGAAACGGGGCCTCCCAGTACTGAGGCAAAGTTAAGTCCCCGATGTCACTTATCGGTGCAGAATTGAGAGAGATGGCTGAGCATCACAATCCCTCCTGTGTTGCAGCATGATGAGAACCCAGCATTGCACACTGAGCTTGGGGGGATCACTTGGGCACCAGACTTAATACTGGCTCTTGACTGGATGGCCGCATGCAGGAGATTTCTACAATGGAGGGTTGGCAGGTGGTGGGATCGGGAAGTGGCTCTGTGCAGGACGTGAGGATTCCTTGGGAGAGCCCCGAACCAGAGCACAGCATTGTGCAAGCTCTGCATAGTTGGAGAGCCCCCTGGATGACGGGGAATGCACAGTGTGCTACCCCACCTATCCCCAACTGCTAACTTAGAACCAGAAGTGGGGTCCTCTGTATGCGTGCCAGGCCAGGATAAAATGCCTGGGAAAGAGACTGGAGCTCAGAACTCCCTAACTCAAAGTTGCAGGATGGCAGAAAAGCCACGGGAAAGACAGGGCTATTTTGAAGATAACGCAACCATATTTTCACCATACGAGCTCGGACGCCGCCTCGGTAAACAAGGTCCGCGCAGAGCAGTGACACCCCCAGGCTGCTTGCGAATAGTCTACTACTGGGAACATAAACAGATTAGGGATGAGCCCACTCTCCCGTTGAACAGGTGCTAAAGTCGTAGATACTGGGCCAGAAGGCGCACCGGAAACCACAGTATCATGCAACTCGCTTTTTTTTTTTTTCTATGGAGAGTACACCGTCAAATAAATCTCGTTCTGGTGCTCGCCCTGTGGAGCTCCACCAGGCAGGTGCAGTGCCGGGCTCTGAGCCTCGACAGAGCCCACCCTCAGCTACTGGAGGACCCTCTAGACCGTCTTGTGGAGTCAACAGACGGCGGAGGAGAACTACTGACCAAAACAAAACAGAAAAAGAGAAACCCAGAGTGCCACTTGTCATGATGCACTGGAATGCAGAGGGAGTGAACAGCAAGCAGGCTGGATACAGCAAAAAGACAGAGCTGGAAAACATCTTGTATGAGAAGCAAGTCAGTGTTTGCTGTATCCAAGAGACTCACTTGAAAGCAGATCAAACCTTTAAAATAAGGGGATATCAATGCTTCAGATCCGACAGACAAGATAGACGAAAAGGAGGAGTACTTACTCTTGTAAGGAATAACATTCCTGCACACGAAAGGAAAACCTTCATGGATGGAGCAGAATATCAGCTGCTGCAGATAAAGGTAGACAAGATGGAAATAGAACTCCTGAACTATTACTGTCCGAACAACAAACCCCTGAGTCTCAGCTCTATACAGGTACCAGCCACCAACTTTATAGCAGTTGGAGACTTTAATAGCCACTCCCAGAGCTGGGGCTATAACCATCTGGATCACAGAGGTGAAGAGGTTGAAACTTGGCAAGATGATCACTCCCTAATCCTAGTCAATAATGCCACAGATACTCCTACCTTCTACTCCAGAGGATGGCACACAACCTCAACACCAGATCTTGCCTTCTCCACACCAGATATAGCTGGATCTATTAGTAGAGAAGTAGGAGACCAACTAGGGGGAAGCGACCATCGCCCAATCTTTCTTACTGTCCAGGCAACATGATGAAATGGATCCAGTCATACTTGCATAACAGGAGAACTAGAGTCACTCTTGACAGTCTGCAGAGCAGAAAAGTGTTGCTCCATCAGGGGGTACCTCAAGGAGGAGTAATTTCCCCAACACTCTTCCTTGTTTACATCAATGACCTGGTGAAAGATCTCCCTGCAGGAGTTAAAGCTGCCTTATATGCAGATGACCTAGTACTCTGGTGCGCTGATGAAAATGTCACCACAGCAAATCATAGAATGCAGCGGGCAGCAGACATGCTAGTGTCATGGGCAGAGAAATGGCTTATCACAATAAACACAGACAAAAACCTCCACAACACTGTTCTCCCTCGCCCCCAAGGACAAATCAGCTAACATACACCTAGGGACAACCGTGATCAAGGAAGAAAGCTACCCCACCTATCTTGGGGTGACATTTGACCAAAGGCTTACATGGAATAAGCATATTGAAAATGCAGAAGGAAAGGCCCGAAGACGACTAGGCATACTCAGAAAATTAGCAGGTACCAACTGGGGAGCAAATGAACGAAATCTAAAGAAGATTTATAATGGAGTAATAAGACCACACTTAGAGTTTAGCTCAGCAGCATGGTCATCAGCTGCTAACTCACATCTGCAGTCTTTGGACAAGGTGCAAAATCAAGCTCTCAGGCTCATTACAGGAGCCATGAAAACTACACCAATAACAGAGATGCAGAAGGTTGCTGGATTACAGACATTGTCCCATAGAAGAGACACAAAAACCATGATCCAGATGGAAAAGTACAACAGTATGCCAATGCACCCAATGAAGGCAAGACTAGATGATCTGGCATTGGGACGTCTAAAGCGTAGCAGCTTTGTGCATCGGGGGAAAAGACTTATAAGACAGCATCAAGAAGACCTATCCATGAAGACAACACCACTGAAGCCCACCCCTATACCCTGTACCATGGGAGCAGGCCAGCAGTGCCCTCCAAATTAATACAACAGTCAGTGGTCTCACAAGTGGATGTGAGTATAATGATCTGCAAAAACGAACTGCTACATTGAGTATGATCCAAGAAAGCTATCCCGATCAATCATGGATACATGCCTATACAGATGGATCAGCAACTAATGCTGTTAGGAATGGAGGTGCCGGTATCTTTATCTCATATCCTGACAACCACTATGAGACTAGGCACATTCCCACTGGTAAATTCTGTTCCAACTATACAGCTGAGGTTCAAGCTCTAGAGCAAGCTGCAAATATGATTTATAACACCAACTCTGACTGCCACCAGGTAGTCATCCTCACAGATGCACTGTCTGTCCTGCAAGCTCTCAAGGGTGGTAAACTCCCGCATCTGAGAAATGAACTAAACAAGGTAGCTGCCAAAAAGAGAACCATACTTCAGTGGGTACCATCTCATTGTGGTGTACCCGGAAATGAAAAGGCAGATAAACTTGCAAAAAAGGGACGAGAATGTGAACAAGAAGATAATGAAGTCACATACTTTGAGAAAAAGAGAGCTATCCAGACTATCAGAAGAGAACAGAACCAACCCAAAGACGACTATCACACTCTCGACCGGCAGGGACAGACAACTATTTTTCGACTCAGGACAGGGCATAACAAACTGAATAAACACATGCACAAGCTACGATTGTCTGCTTCACCACTGTGCACATGTGGATTAAACGAACAAACTGCTGAGCATGTTCTACAGGACTGTCCTCTGTAAGACCAGTTAAGAAAGATATACTGGCCCAATGACTCAACACTAAACTCAAAGCTATATGGAGTTAAAGAGGAACTTCAAACAACAGTCGAATTCATCATGAGAACTCGTCTGACGGTGTAATCATCAAAGATGCGATCGCAAGAAGAAGAAGAAGAAGTGGTAAAGTGGGATGATATAAATATTTATAGGGGACTTAGTGTACTGACTGAGATCAGCTGTGAAGGTATCTGTATCTAATAGGTGTAGTGTTTTACAGATAACCTTACTTGCTACCACATTATACCTCAGTCAGAATTATTCTGGAATATTGTGATGACTACGTTAAATGTCTAGGGTTATGTAAATGATGAAGTGTAAGTCACAACAACAACAGACAGATAAACAATTTAATTTATTCCACCACACTTGACAACACTGTGACACTCACACACATTTAACACTCTATAAGACTATCTTAAATGAGTCACTGGTAAATTTTCAAATATATATATGTATTAATTACTTTCACTAATATATATCCTGATTCAGCTACAAAGTGAACCAGGAATCACAATCAAATGTAATCACAATTTATATGTACAGAATTTATAAATATGAACCTTGTAGTGACATATTTTATTAATATTATCCTATGTGTCAGTTGTGTAGTGGTACTATGAGGTAATACTGGTTTTGTTTTTCAAGCTATGTTGTTATTTGTCATCATGACTTCAAGTGTTTGTTTATCTGGGAAATAGTATGGGGGAAAAGATCACAGTTCCTGTCAATTTAAACAAGGTATTGTCCCTCTTTTTTTCTAAAATGTCAATTTTTGAGGGGACACATAATGTTGAGCTCCACTGGCCACAGAGGCTTAACTTTCGTGATGGCGGCAGGAAAAGACTCCTCTGCTCGATTGTTCCCCTGTGTTCTGGAGACACCTCACTAGTCGCTATCTGGACCCAGGAGTATGCTGTCAGCCTCCAGTTTCAGCAAAGCTCAGACCAGGTGCTGCTCAATAACATAGGACCACAGTCCCTGAAACAAGAAGGTTGTACCTCCTATTTCAGAACTAATTTATAATCTATTTCCAGACAGAACACAATACATAACAAACACTGAGTTCAGAGCGGTAGGCCAACTGCCAGCTTCATCTGAAACAACTTCCACCAGTATACTCCTCCCTAATGGTCACCACGCCTCTGCAATTCCAGCATTAGTTCGTTCTAGTCAATAAGACAGGTGTCAGTGTACTGTTAATTCCTAGACTATTTGCGTAACACTTAACATATTATTTGTCAGCAGGTCCTAAGGAACCCAAATATACAAATTTAAGGGAGGTAGGTGGCTGCGTTCAAAATGTGCATTTTCTTCTACCTCCTGTTCACTTCGATCGATGTGGTGTCTGGGTACTGTAATGTTTTCAAACGTAAACCAGTATAATGTCATATTTCCTAATAAGAATTTTTCAGGTTTTTTAAAACCTAACTCTCGTATGGGTATTGTTTTTTATCACTGTCGATTTGAAAAAAAAAGTTAGTGCTTGTGGCCTTACACGCGTGATGTCATTAATTGTATAGCGAGACGCGTGTTTAGTGTTGCATGCGTTCCGGCTTTCAGCCCTCCCTTCTCTCTATCCTAATTTCATCTGTCTTTCGTTTATGGTAACGTAGTGTATAAAATGACATGAATGGAATTTTAAATATAGGTCAGCTTGCGTATCTCAAGGTTTTTCTTAGAAATGGAGTACACGTTTTATTGTGTTGTGGAAACGCGTGTATGCTGCAGAAGGCTTTTACTATCAACGTGAAACGTTATAATTTGCAGACGAATTAGAAAACAAAGGGGGATTTCGAGTACAGTCATGGTGACAGCACTGTTCTTTACCATTCTTCTTTCCTTTTATTGAAGTTATTTGTTAGGCTTTACATTTACTTTTTAATTTATATATGTGGATTAGAATTTCACACGACAGGGTGGAGGAGGGTTTGAGTTGCATTTGTTGAAGATGTGAGCTCCGAAGGGTGGAGGAGGGTTTGAGTTGCATTTGTTGAAGATGTGTGCTCCGAAGGGTGGAGGAGGGTTTGAGTTGCATTTGTTGAAGATGTGTGCTCCGAAGGGTGGAGGAGGGTTTGAGTTGCATGTGTTGAAGATGTGTGCTCCGAAGGGTGGAGGAGGGTTTGAGTTGCATTTGTTGAAGATGTGTGCTCCGAAGGGTGGAGGAGGGTTTGAGTTGCATTTGTTGAAGATGTGTGCTCCGAAGGGTGGAGGAGGGTTTGAGTTGCATTTGTTGAAGATGTGTGCTCCGAAGGGTGGAGGAGGGTTTGAGTTGCATTTGTTGAAGATGTGTGCTCCGAAGGGTGGAGGAGGGTTTGAGTTGCATTTGTTGAAGATATGTGCTCCGAAGGGTCATAAATGAATGAATTTTTTTTTGTGTACAGTTTTACATGCTACTTTAAAGAAAGAAACTCCCTAAGAGTCAGAAGAAAAACGGACAAGCGTAATAAGAAACTAAATGAATATTGCCTAAGACACCGAGAGAGGGAGATAGAACGAACGAACGAACTTTATTTTCAAAGGGTTGAGAATTGGACCCACAGGCCCGTCTGACATTCTGCCCTTCCTTTCTCTGGTCTTTTATATTGAATTCATTAATGCTCACGTGCATGTTAGATATCAATTTAACGGAATTCAACGTTGTGAAAGTAAATAATAGCATACCGGTACTCACATTTACACTGTCGAATTATCATCATGAGATAAAATATTTTGAGAAGTACACATGGCATCATTAGAACCTACATTCGATATTATAAACGCGTAAGAGAGAGAGAGAGAGAGAGAGAGAGAGAGAGAGAGAGAGAGAGAGAGAGAGAGAGAGAGAGAGAGAGAGAGAGAGAGAGAGAGAGAGAGAGAGAGAGAGAGAGAGTGAGAGTGGGAGAAAGAGAGCGAGAGAGAAAGTGAGAGAAAGAGCGAGAAAGAGAGAGAGAGAGAGAGAGAGAGGGAGACATCCTTGTAGTTCCCAGAGGTCTCTGTGAAGACGAGGAAATAATAGCACCACTGCCCTTTCCAGCACGTCATAAAAAACGTCTAACATCAGGTTGTGCCTAACCATTGCAAGATTGTTTGTAGTAAAATGTTGCCTTGTTTTAGCGAGCCGCAACCCGTTCAACCTAGACACAGCTAACATTGGTTATATTAGGGCGCATGTCCAAATGTAGAAGACCTTGTGATGTGGTTAATGTTTTACAAAGGATAAATAACTCTGGCATAAGCTGCCTCAAGCAGGCCATCTCCAGTGGTGGCCCCTTAAAGAGTGAAGGAAAAAATAATGATTATGACGATATTGATGATGATGATAAAAGAACGAACGGACGAAAGAGAGAGAGAGAGAGAGAGAGCGAGAGAGAGAGAACGTGAGCAGTAAGACAGACTGACAGCAGAGAAGTAAACACGCTTTCAAATGAAGAACACAGAAATCAGCGGATATTGCAATAGAAGAAAGTGTATAGTTTCAGGCCATACAAGAGAATAGTAAAATATACCACTCATGTTCCATGGTCAAACGACTACTGTCTGGACCGGAACCAGACGTGGGTGTAGAAGAATCACGCTCTAAGCAAGTTCTGTCGTATGGCCACATCCTCCGGCGTTAACGAGAGGCTGTAACTCATCAATCTTAATTTCCCTTTAACGTCCAGGCCAGAAACCTTTGGTCGGCCTATCTCCTAAAGAAGTGTCTCTGACCCAGTTTCTGGTTTCTAATACGTGAATTAAGCCTAATCCTTCATTGATTGATGATGAGAAGACGATTTTTCCCTCATACTTGAACATCCGGTGAATTTTTGCGTTCTTGTCGAACATGAAAAGAGAAGGAGAGAGAGAGAGTGAAAGAGAGAGTCAGATATATAGAGCTGCCATCACAGCGGCCCTAGGGACTTCTCAAGGCGGTGCAAGGTCTCGTGTTGGCACCCCTTCCTTTCCCTGCCGTACTGTATTGCTTTCTTATGAGGGTCAGTATTATGCTATTGACTTGGATCGCACTATCATTTCCCCAATTGAAAAAAAATATTTCTGCACACCCTTTACGAAGGCGCCCCGGGAGGCCGCACCGCTCGCGAGCCGACTCTGGATACCACAGACAGGAAGACTGTTTCATTCCAAATTAAAATTAAATTAGATTAAAGAAGGGATTCAATGTTATGTAATCTTTAGCAATAATTTCACTCATTTTTCGTTTCATTGGCTGGACGCCAGTCAACGTTATCATCACCAAGTGGCAAGACAGGAGACATAAGAAAACATGTCTCTTTGGAGAATAATACAGCACATATTCAAGCTCCATGTGGGTCGTGGGGTGGATTAGGTAAACACATAATTTGCACGTATACAATCGTTTTGTTCATCGGCGGCACTCACAGAGCGTTATGTCATCAACGTTATCTCCCAAAATGTCTGTCTTGTGCATGGAGTCTGTCATAAAGTCGGTGAAACATACTTTGCTGAGTTGTTTACGCCTGGATGCCTAGCAACAAGGGACGAATTTAGCTCGGCTCTTCAGTACAGAAAAACCCGTTGATTAGAAATATTCCATATGGGCAATATCATTTGTCGAATCTGACAAGTAGATTTAGACAAAAATCAATGCAACGAAAATTTGGAATGAACTCAAAATTTAACACAATAAAGGAACACTTGAGCAGAATCTATGGAATACTGTTTTAAATTGCTACGTAACGCTATTGTGGAGATATTTGAATTTTGAGAGATCGAAACAGGACACAGACACGCAACTGGCGTAGAATCAGTTTTATAACGAAATGAAAAACAGTCGGAATAAAGTCATAATCCTGCACAATAACGGAGAGATTGTGCTGATTCTAAACGGTTGGAAGTACTACTTATCGTTAGCATGAAGATATGCGGAATAATTGTTGCGGAAAATGCAGAAACTGCCATTCTTGACATCCCGAATTGAAAGTAAAAAGGCTTTTGACGTAGTGGCCTCTCGGATGTCCGCGCGACTTCCGTGTATAAAAGGCCCATGAGATTCAAAACACACACACATCACGCTACGAGCTGACAGTCTGTATGAGAGCTGATGAGAGCTGATCTGCATCAAAGTCTCAACATACAAGAACGAAAAGAAACTGTCATTGTGAGACAGCTATCTTTTTCAGCGACGTAGTGTGAGCCTGAGGGCATGTAGATTGCATTTATAGTTTGCAGACTAATATAATTTGCACAAGATTATTATGTATATAATGTGGGTTGATGTGTATTTTGTGCATGACTCTTTGACGGCTGTATACCGCTCCACCTAAGTCCCAGTCTAGCTGCTTCAGTGATCAGGAGCAACTCCTCAGCTAAGTGCTAAAACCAAAGATACTACAACAAACAAACGAAATGTATCACATGTCTCATGATGAAGATAGACAAAAGGGTTAGAGACACTTTGTTGTGTAAATAGTTTCATTGTGCCAGATATATCTTCACAACTGACTTATAAATATATATATATATATATATATATATATATATATATATATATATATATATATATATATATATATATATATATATATATGTGTGTGTGTGTGTGTGTGTGAAAGGGGCTAGCTGTGGTTGAGGTGAACGTATGTCGATGTGGCTACCTCACACCCAAGACCCATGCACTAAGAAAATTTATTAAGGATCGTTTGACAGGGGTTGCAATTATTGGTTGCATGCAACCCTCTCAGCAGCAGACTTAACAATTCAAGCAACACAAAGCCTTATACAGATCAACATTTAATACTACCGAACACCCAGACAGTGTTCGTAGACTTCCTGAAAAACAATATATAAAAACAATGTCTAAGTGAAAATCAATAGCATAAATAATAACACTTACCATTCAGAAAACATGCGCCCACCACAGTCAGCCATGATCAATCAGCTATAGGTACCCATTCATACCACGCGCTCTATGTTACGCCATCTTGCGAGAACGGCATACAGCCACGCTAACACCCAGCTAAGCTGCGTGGTTGTACATTCTATAGTAACATTACATTATAATACTAACTATTTAGAAATAATGGCTTAGCAAAGCTATATAAAGCGGTACAAATAACCAATAGAGATTTTACACAGTATAAAAGACTAGGAAACTAAGAAAGCTAACACCAACTAGCTAGCCGATCTTACTATTACTTACACCACATAATCAGTCTAACATTACTAAAAAGCACATGACTTTATCCTAGTAAGCTGTAACATAATAAATTGCAGCACTCGCCACGCTAAAATAAACTATTTCGGCATCCGCACCGTAGTTAATAAATATAACAGTCTAAATTGCGCCACAATTAAATATATTATTCAAACCAACTACGTGTCGGATCTACTTAAGCTCCTGGAAGGTTTCCTGGACCCCAAACAATATGGAGATACTTAAGCATTAAATTTCATTTACACAAATGTAATAACTGAATATACCATTTCTAGTACCGGCCACGTGTTATATTTCCTGAACATGGACCCACGCCATTTTCGAATAGACTTGGATAATATAAAACGGACGCGAAATAAACACCACAGAATTAAATATATACTTACTTAAAATACTACGGCACAAAGATGGTAAACCTAATATCCTATATCCTTTCTAACACTGTAAAGACTTTAGAATGTTGGAGAATAATACTATATCTACTTACAAGTCCTAGGCATGTTCTTGAACAAGACTTCAGCTCTCAAAGCTTGTTCTCTCTCTGCAACGGCGACCAGAATGAATAAAGAATTTTCAACTGCCGCGCTAGCCTGGACGATTCTCTTCTCTGATTGGCTGCTATCCGTATAGGCACAACTAAGGTAGCTATTTTTAGATGTAAACAAAGATGGCTGCCGCATAACGACAAAATGGCGGTGGAAAAACAGGCGAGATGACTATGGCACTGTCACACACACACACACACATATATATATACATATATATATATATATATATATATATATATATATATATATATATATATATATATATATATATATATATATATATATATATATATATATATATATATATATATATATATATATATATATATATATAGAACTAATTTTTTACACAAATTTCATTTTTTGACAATAATCAAGTAGGCACTAAAATAATTGATTTCTCTACGTATGAAGTTATTGAATTATTTTCAATGTTTCTTGTGTTAATGTAATTACAATTTGAAAGAGATTATAGAGCCATTTATATTTTCCCTGGAAGCATAGGATAGGTCTAGCGAGATGGCAACTTAGTCACCTGTTCACTATTTTTATACCATCTGGACGGTGAGCTCAACAGCCCGAATTTATCCTGTGCCATCTCTTCATCAGTTCTCTTTCTGAGTATGGGGCATGTGGTGAAGTGGGATGTTATAAATATTTATAGGGGACTTAGTGTACTGACTGAGATCAGCTGTGAAGGTATCTATATCTATTAAGAGTAGTGTATTATAGATAACCTTACTTGCTACCACATATCTATATATCTCAGTCAGAATTATTCTGGAATAGTGTGATGACTACGTTATGTGTCTAGGGTATGTGTATGATGAAGTGTAAGTCACAACAACAGACAGATAAACAATTAAATTTAATCCACTACTCTTGACAACACTGTGACACTCACATACATATAACACTCTATGAGAATATCTTAAGGAGTCACTGATAACTTTTCAAATAACAATATGTATTCATTGTTGTCATAAAGGTATAGGTGTCCTGATTCAAATACAAAGGAACCAGGAATCACAATCAATTTTAATTACAAGTATATGTACAGACTTTATCAATATGAATATTGTAGTGACATATATTATTAAAAATATCCTATGTGTGTCAGTTGTGTAGTAGTAATATGAGGTAATACTGGTTTTGTTTTGTTCAAGCTCTGTTGGTATTTGTCATCATGACTTCAATAGTTTGTCTTTTGGGACTAGTATTGGAGATGTTCTCAGTTCCTGATATTAAGACAATTAAATTCCCCTCTGAATGTTATTTTTACAAAGTCATTTCAAGATGAGGGGACATAATGTTGAGCTCAGCTGGCCAAATCAGCTTATCTTGCGTGATGGCGGCAGGAAAGGACTCCTCTGCTCGAATTCTCCCCTGGGCTCTGGAGACACCTCACTGATAGCTAAAAAGACCAAGGAGTATGCTGTCCGACTCTGGATTCAGCAAAGCTCTGACCAGGTGCTGTTCAATACCATCAAGACCACGGTCCCACAATTCATAGAATAAACACAGATACGTTGATTAGCAATGAATTCTGGCACATTTACTGGCACAAATTCCCATCTGCTTATGTTCCAGGCTTTTATTTAGCAAAAATATGAGCTGGCTTCAACGCACTGTTGCTTTATCAAGCTTATTTAAACAAGTGGTTTCGAACTAACGCTCCTAAGTGATTATATCAGCGAGTCTGGCCAATCGAGCCACGTTTCGACAAGTGTTTGAAAAAATGTTACCTTCCTACGTCTCCCTAACAACCAAGATAGTATTTATAGCCCGACCAATCGTGGTTAGTCTTTCATTTGTTGCGCTCCAATCAATTTGGAGTTTACATGGTAGGCTATTTCTGTAACGTAAGTTTTTTTCAAACACGTTATAAAAAAATTTTATGAGCAGAAATGATTCCATGTTGTCAGGCATCCCCACTATTTTATTTTGGGTATAATTTATTAATTCCTGGACTATTTGCGTAACGTTTTACATATTCTTTGTCAGCAAGCCCCAAGGAACCCAAATATACAAATTTAAAAGAGCTACGTGGCTGCGTTCAAAATATGTATTTTCTACCTCCTGTTTCGAAGATGTGCTGTCTGGGTACTGTTATGTTTTCAAACGTAAACCCATCTAATGTTATCTTTTCTAATAAGAGTTTTTTCAGGATTTATAAACCTAACTCTGGGATGGGTAATGTATTTTATCACTGTCCGTCTGAAAAAAAATTAGTGCATGTGGTCTTACACGCGTGATGGCAGCAATTGTGTATCGCGCGACGCGTGTTTAATTTTGCATGCGTTCCCGATTTTATTCGCCCCTCTCTCTCTCTATTTGAGTCCATCTGTTCGTTCGTTTTGGTAACGTAATATAATTAATGTTAGGATTAATTTAGGTCATTACGCAGTGCCTCTCAATGTTTTTCTTAGAAATGCAATACCCGTTTTAATGTGTTGTGGAAACGCTTGTATTATGCAGTGGCTTATATTTAACGTGGAAACGTTACCATTTGCAGACGAAGCAGAAAACAAGGGGATTTCGAGTACAGTCATTGTGACAGCACTGTTCTTTACCATTCTTCTTCCTTTATTTATTACATGTATTTATTAGGCTTTATATTTACTTGATAATTTATATATGTGGATTAGAATATTCCACGACATCTCCCCTCTTAAAACAGACATTATATGTCAGTCCTTTATTCTATATACACATAGAGAAATTTATTATTAGTTCTGGGGTTTACGGTGATTCTCATCACACGGATGGCGGCTTAAAAAATCCGCTCCCAAATTGGTTTTTCCAGATATATACTCAATGCTAAAATTATATGGAGCCAAAAGTAAAGACCATCGGAGTAACCTAGAGTTCTCATGCTTAGCCTGTGCTAGAAACGATAAAGGTTTGTGGTCTGTTTGCAACTTAAATGCCTTCCCATATAGATAAATATTGAATTTCTTTATTGCCCATATTACTGCAAGACATTCTTTTTCGCTAGTTGAGTAGTTGATTTCAGCTTTATTCAACTTTCTGCTAGCATATGCCACTGGGCTTAATTCCCCATCCAATGCATCTGATTTCTGTAGTAGAGTTGCACCCAGCCCAATATTACTTGCATCCGTCCTTACTATGAATTCTTGACTTAAGTCAGGTAATTTCAAAATGGGTTTACTTGTGAGCTTTTCCTTCAATTCTTGGTAAGTCATTTCACATTGTGGTGTCCATGTAATGCGATCTGGATGTCCTTTACGTGTCAATTCAGTTAACGGTGCACATATGGAATTAAAGTTTTTGATATACTTCTGGTAGAAACCACATAATGAGACAAAGGATCTCACGTCCTTCTTGGTTTGTGGTCTCGGGGCTTTCTGTAGTTTCTCTAAATTCTTTGGGTCAGGGGTCATGTTTCCCTGATAAACTGTGTGTCCCAAAAATTCTAATTCTTTACATCCAACGCAACATTTGGTTGGTCGGGCTGTTAAATTTGCCTCCCTAAGTCGATTAAACAGCATGTTCAGAGAGTCAATGTGTTCCTCAAATGTTTCTGTTGCTATCAGGATATCATCCATAAAATTTGTTATACAGGGATTATTCAGAGGATCCAATAATTTTCTCATCATTCTAGAGAAGACACTAGGCGCATTCTTCAATCCAAATGGCAATCTATTAAACTCATAGTGTCCTTCTGAGGTACTAAAAGCTAGGTATGGTCTAACCTCAGGCTTTACTGGAATCTGATAGTATCCTTTACTCAGATCCACTTTTGAGAAATATTTAGCTTTATTTAGTCTGGCAAACAGCTGATTTGTATCCGGCAATGGATCCACCTGTCCTTCTGTAATAGCATTCAGTCTCCTGTAATCTATACAGAGTCTATGTTCTCCAGAGGGCTTCCTTAAGAGTACAACACCGGAACTATACGAAGATTCACTGTGCGAAATAATTCCTTCCTTCAATAGATAGTCTATCTCTTCCTTCAAAGCTTTTTCCTTAGCAAACGGAATCGAATATGGTTTCATACAGACAGGTGTGGAGTCTATTAGTTTCATATCATATTCCAATAGGTTTGTATGCCCTGGTCGGTCTGTTAACACCTCTGCATGATTATTTAGAACCTGTTGCACTCTCTCTTTCTGAGTTTTCGTTAAATGTGTACTGATTTTCACCTGTGCTGCTGTCTCACAGGGGTGTAATGGATATTCAATTGATGAAAGTGGTTCCTTTTTCATCTCCATGGCGATGGACAAGGTCAACAAGTGTGTCTCTTCCTGATGTTCTCTTTCCAAATATTTCTTCAGGAGATTCACATGATAGATTTTTTCTTTCCCCGTCTTATCTATCTTATAATTTGTTCTAGACACCTTCTCTAGAACTGTATATGGACCCTGCCATCCAATTTGTAACTTATTCTGACTCCCGGGCAAAAGAAGCAGTACCTTCTCTCCCACAGCCAAATCTCTGTCTTTCGCCTTCCTGTTATAATAGGCAGCATGTTTCTTCCTGGCTTGTTTCAAATTTTCATTGGCAAGTTTCCAGCCAGTTTTTAACCGAGTGGTCAGCTCATTCACATATTGGTATGAAGATGTAATGTTTTCCTCTGCCTTTTCATCAGTCCACGTTCTTAACAAAGCTACATATGGACCTTTAATTTTGTGGACCTATTTGTCCATGCACCGGTATGGTCTCTTCCACTCGAAGCTTTATAGTGATGATTTTTCCTCCCAGAATTATCATTCACAAAACGACCGCTACCAATTTTTCTTTTGGGGCTTTCTCCCCACTTAAAATTCTTGATGAGAGATTTCCTCTCTACATCTTCTTCCTCCAGTTTGTTTAAGTCCGATTGAGGGATTGTCGGCTTATCCTGGGGTAAGACATCTTTTTGCACTCTCCGCATAGTGGCCATTGTAAAACAGTTAAGTGAAGCTTGTCCGTGAAAAGGGGCTTCCCATTCCATTTGGTCCACTTTATCAAATCTATTTTTCTTTTTATTATCAGGCCTAATTTTGCCCCGTGGCGTGTCCAGGTCCTGATCCATGTTCCCACTTGTGGGTGTTCCCTCATGTGCTATGCTACACCTTTCTACAAAATTCTCAATGTCCCATCTTGCTTTGGGCCAATAATAATTGTGAGCCACCTTTTGAATGATGGTACCTATCTTCTCATGGTCCCCATCTGGTTTCACATGTAGGCTCCTTATTAAGTCTGCCCTATATCTTTTAGGAAGTACCAGTTGTCCCTGACCTTTGGATCTAGCTCCAGTCTTCCTATACATCAACTTGTTTTTCATGTAAAAATCTCCCTTGCCTGGAGTTGTATGACAAGTTGACAATTTTCTGAAACAAGGCTTGAGTGTTTTTATCCCCAGCCTGTGCCTTCCTCATCTCTTCTGGAGTGGTATCTAACATAATATCCTCCTCCTGTCTTGAGGTCGACCTGACCTGAAGGGTTGCCATATACACAGGTTTCCTTCTGCAACGGTCAGTGTCATGATTGTCCATCTGACAATTTTTACACCACCTTTTTCCTTGGTTGAAAGATTTTCTTTCATCATATTTCCTTTCATCGAATTGTGGGAATTTATTTTTATTTTCATACCGTGGCCTATCAAACTGGTGCTTACCTTTGTTTTGATCCCTAGGATCAAATTTATTAAAGTTCTGTGGTGCCCTAAAGTTATCCACTTGTTTCTTTTTATTACCTGTTACCTCTGCTTGAGCTGCTTGATACCTTTCAGCAACATTTAGCAACTCACCCAGCCTCTCTGCACCTTGTTCCATGAGAAACTTTCTCAGGTCTGGAGCCATGGACTCTCTTAATTGCTCTATAAGGACCATTTCCTTAAGATCTTGGGTTTTCCCCAGAGAAGTCCATTTCTCCAAGTATGTCTCTATTCGTGCAGAGAACTGGTGATAGGTTTCACCTGACAGTAGTTTAGCATTCCTAAATTTTTTCCTATAAAATTCAGCATTCTTTTCATATCTTAACAAAAGAGCCTGCTTTAGCATGTCATAATTTTCCTGATCACCTCTGCTCATTTTTGCAAAAACTTCATAAGCTGCCCCACGAAGTCCCTGAGATAACTTTAAGCTCCACCTTTCTCTCTCTAACCCATACGTGGTAGCTAATAGCTCATACCTATTTATATAGCTCTCAATATCATCGTCTTTCTCAACAAAATGATCTAAATGAAAATTCATAGCTGAGGTTGAGGCTCCTTGGCTAGCAGTGGCATCAGAGGCAAAGGGACTGGCACCATTTTCAGGAGCATGGCCCTGAAACTCAAACTCTCTTAGTCGTAACTCATGTTCCCTTTGTAATCTCTTATCTTCTGCTTCCCTTTCTGCAGCTAATTTCTTCTCTTCCCTTTCTGCAGCTAATTTCTTCTCTTCCCTTTCTGCAGCTAATCTCTTGTCTTCCCTTTCTGCAGCCAATCTTTTGTCTTCTCTTTCTGCCTCCAATTTCTTAGCCTCAGCCTCAAATTGTAACCTTCTTTCGGCTTCAAACCTTCTTTCTTCGCGTTCAATAAATTTGTCACATTCCGTAGTAACATAGGCAACCATAACTTGCCCATCTAATCCTAACTCTTTTGCAGTCTGAACAGCAGCAGATCGAAACTTGGCCAGGTCCGCCATTGTCTATCAGGTAAGTTTATACAATGTCTAACCAACAATTTAATCTCTAAATATATCTAATGGACAACACAGGCACCGTGAGCTCAACCTTATTTAATTTCACCCAAGGATACCTTTTAATTTTTATATTCCCTGAAGTGAATTACCCCCAATATTTATAATAGGGAAAGATTCAAAATCCCGGACGAGCCCCCAATATATGTGGTGAAGTGGGATGTTATAAATATTTATAGGGGACTTAGTGTACTGACTGAGATCAGCTGTGAAGGTATCTATATCTATTAAGAGTAGTGTATTATAGATAACCTTACTTGCTACCACATATCTATATATCTCAGTCAGAATTATTCTGGAATAGTGTGATGACTACGTTATGTGTCTAGGGTATGTGTATGATGAAGTGTAAGTCACAACAACAGACAGATAAACAATTAAATTTAATCCACTACTCTTGACAACACTGTGACACTCACATACATATAACACTCTATGAGAATATCTTAAGGAGTCACTGATAACTTTTCAAATAACAATATGTATTCATTGTTGTCATAAAGGTATAGGTGTCCTGATTCAAATACAAAGGAACCAGGAATCACAATCAATTTTAATTACAAGTATATGTACAGACTTTATCAATATGAATATTGTAGTGACATATATTATTAAAAATATCCTATGTGTGTCAGTTGTGTAGTGGTAATATGAGGTAATACTGGTTTTGTTTTGTTCAAGCTCTGTTGGTATTTGTCATCATGACTTCAATAGTTTGTCTTTTGGGACTAGTATTGGAGATGTTCTCAGTTCCTGCTATTAAGACAATTAAATTCCCCTCTGAATGTTATTTTTACAAAGTCATTTCAAGATGAGGGGACATAATGTTGAGCTCAGCTGGCCAAATCAGCTTATCTTGCGTGATGGCGGCAGGAAAGGACTCCTCTGCTCAAATTCTCCCCTGGGCTCTGGAGACACCTCACTGATAGCTAAAAAGACCAAGGAGTATGCTGTCCGACTCTGGATTCAGCAAAGCTCTGACCAGGTGCTGTTCAATACCATCAAGACCACGGTCCCACAATTCATAGAATAAACACAGATACGTTGATTAGCAATGAATTCTGGCACATTTACTGGCACAAATTCCCATCTGCTTATGTTCCAGGCTTTTATTTAGCAAAAATATGAGCTGGCTTCAACGCACTGTTGCTTTATCAAGCTTATTTAAACAAGTGGTTTCGAACTAACGCTCCTAAGTGATTATATCAGCGAGTCTGGCCAATCGAGCCACGTTTCGACAAGTGTTTGAAAAAATGTTACCTTCCTACGTCTCCCTAACAACCAAGATAGTATTTATAGCCCGACCAATCGTGGTTAGTCTTTCATTTGTTGCGCTCCAATCAATTTGGAGTTTACATGGTAGGCTATTTCTGTAACGTAAGTTTTTTTCAAACACGTTATAAAAAAATTTTATGAGCAGAAATGATTCCATGTTGTCAGGCATCCCCACTATTTTATTTTGGGTATAATTTATTAATTCCTGGACTATTTGCGTAACGTTTTACATATTCTTTGTCAGCAAGCCCCAAGGAACCCAAATATACAAATTTAAAAGAGCTACGTGGCTGCGTTCAAAATATGTATTTTCTACCTCCTGTTTCGAAGATGTGCTGTCTGGGTACTGTTATGTTTTCAAACGTAAACCCATCTAATGTTATCTTTTCTAATAAGAGTTTTTCAGGATTTATAAACCTAACTCTGGGATGGGTAATGTATTTTATCACTGTCCGTCTGAAAAAAAATTAGTGCATGTGGTCTTACACGCGTGATGGCAGCAATTGTGTATCGCGCGACGCGTGTTTAATTTTGCATGCGTTCCCGATTTTATTCGCCCCTCTCTCTCTCTATTTGAGTCCATCTGTTCGTTCGTTTTGGTAACGTAATATAATTAATGTTAGGATTAATTTAGGTCATTACGCAGTGCCTCTCAATGTTTTTCTTAGAAATGCAATACCCGTTTTAATGTGTTGTGGAAACGCTTGTATTATGCAGTGGCTTATATTTAACGTGGAAACGTTACCATTTGCAGACGAAGCAGAAAACAAGGGGATTTCGAGTACAGTCATTGTGACAGCACTGTTCTTTACCATTCTTCTTCCTTTATTTATTATATGTATTTATTAGGCTTTATATTTACTTGATAATTTATATATGTGGATTAGAATATTCCACGACAGGGCACTGTTCTTTAGATCAAATACTACTTGATACTATCATCACTCAACTCTATTTACCATCTCGCCACATAATCTTTACGTTTTTTCTTAGCATTGGACTACAACTGCAGTTGGTCCCCTTACAGGAACCCTGTGTCAAGCGTACTTCATCTACATTTTATCATTATCTATAATCATCATAAGTCAACTAATTAAGTTTCATTAGCCTAAACGTCTTCAATGCAACAATTATTTGCATCTCGAGCTACTCCGCGAAGAAAACACCACATTTCCACCGCATATTTTAATCTTCTTTCTTATTTCTGAGAGAAAACTTTTTACATTTCTTAATTGTCTTTGTTCTTGTTCTACAGAAATCTCTTGACTTAATATTACTTTTTTAATATATCTAGATCAGTGTTCCTACAAGTATGGTACGTATACCTAGGGGAAGACGCGACCAGTGCTGAAGAAGTGAGCGGTAGGCCTTAGCTTACAAACTATATAAGTCATAAATTTTATCCTTTTTCGTTAAATTTAGAAGAAGTGCGTTGGTTTCTGTTATGTAAGTTTTCTAAACCAGGATTCCGGGCAAGGAAACTTTGAATAATACTCAGCTTTGTAGAGTTTTTACATAAATAAACAAGTGCGTTGCAACAATTATGCACATTTTTTAAATCAGGATTCCTGACAAGGAAAGTTTAATTAACACTCAGCTATGTATAGGTTGTGTCTATTAATTTCGTCTACACAAAAGCCTTCATTTAAATTATTTGTGCAGGATTCCTGACAAGGAAAGTTTGATTAATTCTCAGCTATGTAGAGTTCTTACTACCAATTTCATGTACACAGAAGCCTTCATGTAAATTATTTGTGCTAGAAGATTTGTGTAAGTTCTAGAAGACTTGTGTATGTTCTGTCATAATAATTGGTTAGCGATTCCTTTGGATATGGAGAACAGGCAAGTAGCTTTAGTTTTTTTTTGTCAGTTACAAATCTGCTGGGGAATATTAGTTTACATAATAATTTTCACAGTTTATTATTAAGTTTATTTACTACTTAATAAGCTTACTACTTAATTATTTTCAGTTTCCCTTTCATTTCTTTGTTACGTTTTTGTCTTTAATTATATCGTAGACAAGGTTTGTGTGCATCTTTTAAAATTACTTAGGTTTTTATTTTTATTTTAGGATCATTTTTAGGCATTATAATCCCACGTCTAGGAAATAATAGGTTTCCTTTTCTTAGGTTTTTTTAACATATAGATGTATTTATTCTTAGTTAGGTACTTTAATTTAATTTAATTTTTGCTTTACTCTACGCCTATCACATCGTCCAACAGAACTTCGTCACTTGGGAGACTTAGCAATAGAGCAAAGAGAATGAGAATGATAAGGGAAGCGCAAAACATTTTTTGAATGAAATAATGACTTTATTTTATTTAGTACTATTCTCCTTCCTTTTTATGTTTAAGTATGCATGTGACACTACACGTGTGTGCTTTTATATGTAATGCATCCCTGTACAGTATTATTTTATAGAAGAAAGGGCATTAGTAGTGTACGTGCATACGTTTCAATACACAACAGCGTGTGTGTTGGGGTACGTATGTGCATGAATACACATGAATGTATGTTCGTGTATATATATATATATATATATATATATATATATATATATATATATATATATATATATATATATATATATATATATATATATATATATATATGAATAGATATATATAGGTGCAGATTGCATGTAATTTTGCTCTTTTTTATATCGGTTTTTAATTGCTTTGACTTTACGATTTAAAAAAATCTCATTCTTGGAATAAAAAAATAAAAAAACACATACTGGTGGTTGTGGTAGCGGGGAGAAAGTCTGCATACCAAGAATCCCGATTTGCCTGCGTCGGAACCATTCACTTCAAGTGACTGTAATACCAATGTCGTCTACAAAAAAGCCCTTATTTAAATGTTTTCCCTTAGAAGCACACCTCAATGCAACAGTACAATTAAAAACAAATAAAAGTTAAACCGTCCTAAAATGATTCTCACCAAACCCGACTTGCACTCATTCCGACATGGACCCGGGCTGGGCCGGGTATGACCGCTAGTTTAATATAAGAGAAATACAAATATTTATTTACAAGTGTGTGTTGCATTTTAAAATGATTATTTCTGTATATACTATATACTGTATAACTTTATATATATATATAATAATACTAACTTAGTCGTTCCCCTTCTACCGTGAGGTGTAGAGGTTTGGAAGAGAGAGCGCCAGACGATTCTATCAGCTGTCTTCTTCCTGGCCTGGTTCCATTCTAGCCCTCGGTCCTTCAAAGATTGTCTAATGTTGTCCTCCCAGCGGACTCTGGGTCGTCCTGGAGGTCTGGATCCCTGGCTCTTTGTTTCCCATGCTTGTCGTGGTAGCCGATCTTCTCCCATTCTGCAGACATGGCCAAACCATCTCAGTTGGGACTGTTCTATTTGGGTCTGCAGCGGGTGGGATTTTAGGCCTTGACGTATCGTCTGGTTGCGGACCATGTCTCTTCTTGTTACTTCAACCACTTTCCTCAGATACCTCATTTCTGAGGTTTGGATCTGGCTTTTGTGGGTTGTAGTCATTGCCCACGACTCGCATCCATATGTCAAGACTGGGACATAGGTGGAGCGATATACAGCCATCTTCGTTTTCTTACCAACCTCTTTCTTGCTGAGGATTCCACGATTTATGGCCTGAAAAAGTCTCCCAGCCGCTGCTTTTCGAGTGGCCAACTCTTCTTTGATGCCTCCCTTTCGGTCTATAATAGCTCCGAGATATTTAAAGTGGTCGACCTGCTCCAGGACCTGTTCTCCCAACTTAATCTGATGTTTTCTTTCTTCTCGTGATATCACCATGGATTTTGTTTTGGAGCTGCTTATGACCATCCCTCTCTTCTCCAGCTCTTCCTTCCAGACTTGCAGGTTGGATTGGAGATGTGCCTCTGATTTAGCAATCAGGGCAACATCATCAGCAAATGCCAGCTCCGAAATATAGATCTGTCTCATCTTCCAGTACCCCACTGAATACTTTCTTGTTCTCTCCTTACATGCCTTGATGACATCGTCCATAAGGAGTATGAAGAGGTAAGGTGATAGGATATCACCTTGTCTTACACCAGTGGTGGTCCTGAACTCTTCTGACTTATGGTTTGCTGTCCTCACATAATTTCTGCAAGACTTGTAGAAGCTCTGTATAGCATGGATCAGAGGTGCTGGAATATTCTTCCTTGCCAAACAGTCCCAAAGTTTGCTCCAGGGGACCCTGTCAAACGCCTTTTCCAGGTCTATGAAACAAAGATGGATCTCACTCTTATACTCAAGGGCCTTTTCACTCAGCTGTCTGAGTGTGAAGATTAGGTCTTGAGTACTTCGGTTTGCTCGGAATCCGCACTGGACCTCATCCAATTGTGGCTCAGCTAGGCGTCGGAGTCTCTGCTCTAGGATTCTAGAGTAGATTTTACCAGGGACACTGAGAAGGGATATGCCTCTATGGTTTCCACATTGTCGATTGTCACCCTTTTTGAAAATTGGTGTTATGATGGAAATCTCCCAATCCTTTGGTATGGTCTTGTTGCACCATGCTGCCTGTAGGACCTTTAAGAGTAATAGGTCGCCTGATGCTCCCATGTACTTAACCATTTCTGGTGTTATACCATCATGCCCTGCTGCTTTGCCCATCTTGATTTTCTCTAGTGCTGCCCTCAGTTCTTCCATCTTTATGTCATCTTCACCATCATTGGTTTTCTCTTCTGTGCTAGTGGTTATCATTTCTGATGCTTCACCATGCTCACCATCCAGGAGTTCTGAGAAATATTCTTTCCATCTTTCCATTACTTCCTTCGGGGCAGTAAGCAATTTGCCTTGCTTGTCCTTTATAAATTTGAGAGGGCATTGTTTTTCCTTCCTCATGTTCTTTAGGGTCTTATAGAACAATTTCTGGTTTTCTTATGCATCTTTTTCTAGCTTTTCTCCAAATTCTTCCCAGGACTTCTGTTTTGCTGCTAGCACTTTGTTCTTTGCTTCTGTTCTGAGTGTCACATATTCTCTATATTTTTCCATTTGTCCTGTTGTGTTTTTAGCTCCTAAGTATTGTTTCCATGCCATTTTCTTCTCTCTTATTTTCTCTTTGACTTCCTCTGTCCACCAAGGTGTCCTCTTTCTCTGGTTCCCAAGTCGGACTTCACCGCATGCTTCTGCAGCAGCTATCTTTATGATATCCTTGAATTTATTCCAGAGGGTTTCCAAGTCATCAGGTCGTTCTTCTGTGTTGCTCACTGCTGTAGCAATAAGCACCAACTCGGCGCATACGGCAGAAATCAGTGCTCTCCAGGTTGTACGTTGTGACGACACTCTTCTTAGCTCTTGCACATTATTTAGGCCCAACGTTCTTCCTTCTCTTATTATTGTTCTTCTAAGTGTTTCTTTTGGTCTTCCTTTTTTCCTCTTACCCTCAGGAACCCAAGTGAGCGCCTGTAGTGGTATTCTGTTGTTTTGCATTCGTAGGACATGACCGATATATGACCATCGTCTTTTCCTTATATAGTCGGAGACATATTTCTGTCTAGAGTCTTTTCTTATTTGTCGATTAGACTTAAATTCTTTCCAACTGATGTTCATGAGTTTTCTAAGACATTTGTTCTCGAATGTATTCAGATTGTTCTCCAATGATTTTGTTATTTTCCAACTTTCACAGCCGTATGTTAACACTGAGATAACATTTGAATTAAACAGACGAAGCTTGGTATGTATATTCAGTGATCGTAATTTCCAAATGTTAGATAATCTATTGAAGGCGCTGGCTGCCAAAGCAATTCTAGTATGAATTTCTCTTGTTGTGTCACCATCCTATATGTGTATACATCCTATATATATATATATGTGTGTGTGTGTGTGTGTGTGTATGTGTGTGTGTGTACGTATGTATATATCAGAGACATATGTTTTATTCGTGTTAGTGTGTTAGTGTAAGTAAAATAGTATTACTCTCAAATTCTCCACCCGAGACCAGTAAGGCTAAACTCTCATGAGGGATGCTCGATTATTGTAAGTTTGCAAAACACAGCTCTAGTCAAAACTTTATTTTATTTATTTGTTATTTTTTAGGGGACATTGAACTACTGGCGTTCTCGCCAATTAAACTACATTTGTTGTTTAAATTAAGTACGCATTATTAAATACAATTGTTGGGAAAATGAAGGTTTAGATTCAACAATGGTGTAAAAGACGGTGCAGCAGAATTCAGGTTGGTCTAGTGTATATAGCAATTATTCTAAACATATGGGTCTCTACCCAACATTAGGTCGCAAAAAATATTGCAATGGGTCACCTCCCTTATGTTTTCCTTGCTCCATGTTTTAGGCGTCATGCCTCTGGCTGAGGTTCTATGATTAATTATTATTTGTCAACTTTGGTGCATGCGTCATCACTTTCACCTACTGCGAAATTTGGGTCTTGATTGTACAAATGTTGAGAACCAGTGGTTTAAAGCTGTGGATCTCAACGAAGGTCATTGCATATTTCTAGGGGTCACAGTAAGTACCATATTTCTGTACCTTTTTTTCCAGGTAACAGCGACTATGAGGCCCCCACAAAGGTAAATAAGGCTCACAAGGGGACCATGAGGGAAAAAAGGTTGAGGATCCCTGGTTTAGAGGAACATTAATGCAACAGCAATGATGGGAATTCAATAAACTTCAGCATGTATGAGTAAGGACATTATTCGATTTCTCATTGACGATTATAATTTGGCGTGTTACATTATTGGATTCCACGAGAGATTGCAGCAATGCTGAAGCTGTATTTCGCAGGGTATGCTGTCAGATTTTCAACCAGAGAGTACACAACGAAGTGGATTGGCCTTAAAGTTGGAATTGCGATGGGGTGTACCATCTCTCCGATACTATTCGTGATGGCTATGCAGGTAATCCTCAATGCGGCTGAAGGAATGGCTATAGGTCCAAAGCTCAGTGGAATGTGTCACATGCCACCGCTCAAAGCATTTACGGATGACACAACAATTCTGACATCAGATGAACATAAGTCTCGGAGGATGTTAGCACGCCTGGATGAACTAGTCAGCTGGTGCAGAATGAGCTTCAAACCCAAGAAGTCGAGAAGCCTATCAGTCAGGAAAGGGAAGATAGCAGAGGACATATTCATGGTTTCCAACCAAAGAATCCCTACTGTCATTGAGGAACTTGTTAAAAGTCTTGGCAGGGTGTACGATGCCTCATTAAAAGACTCGAAGGCAGTGCAACAGACAATAGAAATGGCAGACCGAGGGCTACAGATCATAGACCAAAGCAGACTCCTGGGAAAGTTCAAACTGTGGTGCCTCCAGTTCATGTTTATACCGAAGTTGCTGTGGCCACTGCTTATATATGAAATAAGCACAAGTACAGTGGAAGCTATAGAGCAGAAGGTCAACAAGTTCATGAGAAAGTGGCTAGGGGTACCACCAGGTCTGTCAGATGTAGCACTGTACTGCAAAAAGTCAAAACTTCTGCTTCCTTTCAAGTCAGTTGTTGAAGAGTACAAAGTTGGAAAGGCAAGGCTTGCAATGATGCTACGCGAGTCAGCTGATGACGTGGTTAAGTCTATTCAGCCCACACTGAAAACGGGAAGGAAGTGGAGAGTGGAAGAAGCTGTTGATGCTGCCCAAGAGTTACACAAACTGTGGGAGGTAATCGGATACACACAAACGAATAGACGAGGATTTGGTCATGGAGACATCCGATGGTGGTCCAAGGCATCAAGCAGGGAGTGCAGAGACATGGTAGTTCAGGAGATACGAGGAGCTGAGAATGATAAGAGGTTGCAAAAAGCAGTGCAGCAGGTCCAACAAGGCCAATGGACTACATGGGAAGGAGCCCTGCAGAGGTCCTTGACATGGAATGATATATGGCATATTGCACCTCTTAGGCTGAGCTTCGTTGTTAGATCAATGTATGACCTGCTGCCGTCGGCCACCAACCTTGTGAAATGGGGAAAGTCGGATGATGAGCAGTGCCCTCTGTGCCAAGGGAGGCAGACACTTGAACACGAGCTCTCAGCGTGTAAGGTGTCATTAGGGCAAGGGCGATACACTTGGCGCCATAACAAAGTGCTAAATGAGCTTGCTGCGACAACAGATCTGGCAAGGATGAAGGCGAATAGCAAACCCAGGCCGAGCATCGCAAATACATACTTTCTGAGGGCAGGAAAGTCAGTACACCCCAAACCGAGTAATCCTGGTAGCAGTTTACCATCTCTTCTTGACTGTGCAAACGACTGGGAGATGGCAGTAGACCTACCTGGACGAGGAGCATATCCAGAGAGTATAAGAAAATCGCGGAGACGGCCTGATATAGTGCTTCATTCTTCAGCAACGCTTCAGGTCATACTGATTGAACTGACCGTGCCATTTGAATCCAGATTAGACGAGCAACATTCGTTCAAAGCGGCCAAGTATAGTGATCTGGCCGCGGATCTGAGACACGATGGGTTCACTGCAAGGGTCATGGCTGTTGAAGTGGGCGCAAGAGGGCTTGTGGCTGTATCAGTGTATGATCTATTGAAACTGTTGGGGCTGAGGGGACAGTCGAGAACAAGGGCACTGAAGAGGCTTAGTGAAACTGCCGAAAAGGCATCAGGCTGGCTGTGGAACAACCGCAATGGGCAATGGAAATCGTGAAAATACACGCTGCGTTACAGAAAACACCAGGAATTTTTCTAAGTCCACAATACGCTGAGTTTTTTGGGTGTACTAGTGAACGGGCTGTGACTGAGGGGCAACAGGCGGTGTATATTATAGGGGTGTCCAGTGTCAGAATTTCAGTGGCGAACGCGCAATGGCTAAACTCGTCGGCTTCGCGATGGTGTCTCAGTGTGGGCGACGGAACGAACGGAATAATTTGTCTTCTCTTTGTTACTTTCACAATTGCCTCCACGGCTGGCGGAGTTGTGGATTAAAGTTGCTACCATAAGTGAAATGGGTTTATTTTCGATACAAGACAACAGGAGGCTGAGACGCTTGGGAGTCATGACCCAAGTGGGCCTGCCCCCCTTAGAGTGTAAAGGAGTATATCGGGCCGAAACACTTGTCGGACGGGGGGGACTACTTCTGATGATCCGATTGCTTCCTGTTGTATCGCTCTGTGAAGAGTTTCCTATCATAGGATGATATAGACATACACGCTCATGACTAAATCAATGTAGTAAAACTTCCATCGTGTCCTGACACAGTGCATCAGTAATATCAGGTTCAATTTATTATATCATATCATTCAGACGTTATCGATGATTCTCAAATAAGTAGCACATTCCATAATTTCCACGGTACTACTTTCATTTGATCTATAAGATTGCAAATCCACATCTTGGATAAATACATCCGCACAGTCCACATCCTCCAGCTTATTTCAAATATATCCATAGCAAACTCTCACTGTTACTAGTAGCAACAAACACACGTCATCTCACAACCAGAGTCCGTCTAACTTAGATGATGCGATTCGATGCACCGGTTATTCTGGACTAAGGGGTCGTCCACATGTGACGTCACGCAGTTTTTACCATTTTTTTTTAACCCTCCTCCCCTTGTCACATTAAAAAAATCTCTAACCCTCCCCCCATCATTTTTCCTAGCTTTTTTTTTTTGCACTACTGAAAAGCAACAAAGTAATCAAATGTAAATCAGTTACCTAGTCACCAACATCACCAACATCACCACCATCATCACAATTCATCTCCCTAAAGATCATATGCTCTATACTTACTTACTTAGTCGTTCCAATTCTACAGTGAGGTGTAGAGATTTGGAAGAGAGAGAGAGCGCCAGACTATCCTATCGGCTGTCTTCCTCCTGGCCTGGTTCCATTCTAGCCCTCGGTCCTTCAAAGATTGTCTAATGTTGTCCTCCCAGCGGACACTGGGTCGTCCTGGGGGTCTGGATCCCTGGCTCTTTGTTTCCCATGCTTGTCGTGGTAGCCGATCTTCTCCCATTCTGCAGACATGGCCAAACCATCTTAGTTGGGACTGTTCTACTTGGGTCTGCAGGGGGTGGGATTTTAGACCTTGACGTATCGTCTGGTCATATGCTCTATGTCAAGTCGACCTGTCACGTGCCTTAAGTTCAAGCACTTTCCTTATCATCTTCCTCCCCTTCATGTCTGTCTCTAGCTCTCTTCTCCATGTAATCCCTGGTCTTCCACTGGCTCTCGTACCCTGGTGATTCGAGAACAAGGTCTGCAGGTAAGTCACGTGGTGTGCTCAATGTTGTGACTGTCACGTAGGCCTTTATATCATTAAATTGCCTACATCTTCTTCCTATTCTCTCACCCTAATCCTTTTATTTTGTTATCTTTCCTTACTCGTTTTTCCTGTATTTTTCGCATCACTTGTTTGCGAAAAATATTTTCTTAAGTATTCTCAAACTTTACCTTGTGTTTTTCTCATACTGGGAAACGTAATTCTATTACTTAGATGTCAGTCAGACGAGAAGGGCAATTAACTGGCAGCTATCTCAGACATCGAGCCGACTTGGGTCTGCACCTTCAGATGCCACGACACTCCTGAGTTAGATTCTCGACGTAAACGCGTGAGAATGCTAGGAGAGAGCCGACATCCGTCTGCATTTTCACCGGTCAACCACGAGTTGCATCGGCCGAACGCTTAAGTAGGAGCGAATATTTACACCTTATAGTCGCAGTTTTAGACAGGCTGTCTGGGATTTGAAACTGACACGCGTACATCTCGGTCACTGATGGCAGTTACGACACGCGTTAAGCTGACGTAGGTGTTGTCACGTAAAAAGGGGAGATGATTTCGGAGTTTGAGAAAATGTGGGATTGGTTGCCCCTGGTTTTCAAATATCCACCCAGGAGCTGAAATCTGATTTCATTTCACTCAGTAACTTCGCAGTAAAGACAGAACTAGCCTTCGTTCGATTTCTAAATAATCTCTGTTAATAGAGATGGCCTTTAGTTTGGTCGAAGTGGTTTAAGCTCTTAGTACTTCTGTGTTTGAGGTAAAATATTATATACTATATTCCAGTATTTTGTGAAGCGATTAAGTGTTAAATCGCTCATTTCATTTTAACTAGTTTCTTTTGAACAGACTGCTTAATTTATAGTTTGTTATATTCTCTAAGTCGACGAGTTACAGTGGAAATACATAATAAATTATATCTTTAGCTTACTAAACTAGTAGCTATAAGGAATTTAATTTAACGGCTAATACTCAGTCGAAGGAAAAGACGATGGTCATATATCGGTCATGTCCTACGAATGCAAAACAACAGAATACCACTACAGGTGCTCACTTGGGTTCCTGAGGGTAAGAGGAAAAAAGGAAGACCAAAAGAAACACTCAGAAGAACAATAATAAGAGAAGGAAGAACGTTGGGCCTAAATAATGTGCAAGAGCTAAGAGGAGTGGCGTCACAACGAACAACCTGGAGAGCACTGGTTTCTGCCTTATGCGCCGGGTTTGGTGCTTAAAGAATTTATTATTATTATTATTACTCAGTCGAAACTGTTTTAATAACAAACTTATAAATGCTAGACGCGACATCAGTGAGTAGTGACGGAATACGCACCATATTCCTAATTCCTGATGATCGATTTTATATAACTTATTTCACCGGAAGTTTGAATAATAAGTCAAGCTGTAGGCTTGCTGTTTTAAATGTAAGTTATATTGAGTACATAATATGTAAATGATTTATATGTGCTTTTCCTTTTATACAGTGAAATACTGGGGTGACCCGAACTTTACCAGCATTTAATAAGAGTTTCATATTTATGAAGAAATAGACAGTCCTTATTTTGAACCACGTGGGTTTCTCAAGTAACACTGGTCTGACAGTGCCTATGCAAACAGTGTTAGACAGAAATACTATATCCCACTAACGGCTTTCAAAGACTGTAATGATCAATGCAGGGCCTTTGCGCCAGATCTTAAATTCTTTCATAAACTCTACGTAAATTTTCTGCCTGGCGGCGTGAATATTACAAGAAATAACATTAACATTTCCCGACATTTTTGTCGAAAGATTAAATAGTGAAACAAGGCTATCTGTTGAAAGAAGTTGTCCACTGGTCATCTTTCCAAATTAAGGGAATCCTCGTGTTTCTGAACTGTGGCCAGTTTTCAAATTCAATGAAAAACGTAGTCAGCGCTTAAACCAGTTAGATTTACCCAAGCCGAGGCTAGATTTGTACAAGAAGAGCTTGGCTTACTCAGCTGCTCATCTTTGGAACAATCTTCCACATGACCTGAAAAACATGCACAGTCCCTACTCATATAATCGTAGACTGTTCAAATACATTATGAGTGCGGATTATATGCCGCCCTAAGGGATTATGTTTCGAATTATTATTATCTAATACACTGTATGGAGGGTCTGATGATCTAGTTTTTCATTTTAATATACCTTACTTCTTAATTGTAATCAGATACTGTAATGTATGCTTTTATACTACTTATAATGTTGCATCGCCTCTGAACTAATACCTTAAGTATGCTGGAGAATGTCTGGATACCTAGCAATAAAAGATGAGTAAGAGGAAGGGATAAATGCAAGACGGGCCTATATGCATGATTCTCATCTTTCAGTCAATACCCTTTACCTCCCTAAGGAGCATAGGTCATAAATCTGGATCTCGTGTAGTGGAGGCGTCAACAATTCACTCCCTGTGGCAGTATCTGCTTGGGACTCAAAGTTGCTCACCTGTGGGAACATTTTCCGCATGCGCTGACAACACATGAAGTCCCAGCTATTTCAGCAGATTTCCAAATTGTCACGAGTTCTTATTATATGCCACCATTATCTGATTACGTTTCTAATTATGTCTTATTTACTGTATGAATTGTTTTGATTGTGTTTGTTAGTTTCTTTTTTTTAATTTTTAAATTTTTTTTTTAAGGTATTAATTTTTGTTAATCTATTTTAATTAATAATTTTTCCCCCCTTCAATTTGATTATGTCTGGATGTTACAAATGTATGTTATTATTTTACCTCGATAATTTTGTACGCTTAAATAATGCTAAAAATACATGTGCTATTGAAAGGATACGGTATGTAAGATGACAGAGAGAAGAAGGGCAGAATGTAAGACAGGCCTGCGTGCCCAATTCTTAATCCTTTGAAAATATAGTTTGTTCGTTCGTTCGTTCGTTCGTTCGTTATCTATCTATCTATCTATCTATCTATCTATCTATCTATCTATCTATCTATCTATCTATCTATCTATCTGTCTGTCTGTCTGTCTGTCTGTCTGTCTGTCTGTCTGTCTGTCTGTCTGTCTGTCTGTCTGTCCGTCCGTCCGTCCGTCCGTCCGTCCGTCCGTCCGTCCGTCCGTCCGTCCGTCCGTCCGTCCGTCCGTCCGTCCATCCATCCATCCATCCATCCATCCATCCATCCATCCATCCATCCATCCATCCATCCATCCATCCATCCATCCATCCATCCATCCATCCATCCATCTATCTATCTATCTATCTATCTATCTATCTATCTATCTATCTATCTATCTATCTATCTATCTTTATTTATTTTAAAAATATACTTTAATTATGATGATTATTGCAAATGTTTGATGTTATATTACTTTTATAATGATAAATGCCTTAATAATGCTTAAAGTAAATGTGAGGATGAAAGGATACAGTATACGTGATGAGAGAGAGAGGAAGGGCAAAATGTCAGACGGGCCTGCGTGCCCAATTCTTAACCCTTTGAAAACAAAGTTCGTTCGTTCGTTCGTTCCTTCGTTCGAACTCTGTGTGCCCGTTTAAACTTGCTTATCAAACCTGATTCAAGTGACATTAACAGTAAATCTAAAATTTAACTGGTGAAGTGAACGCTCCCCGAAAACAGTGGAATAAACCTGTAATTGTAGAGCTGGGATTCGCTTTATCCAAAGAATACAGATTCACTGTAGAGAAGTGTCCTACAATTGCGCCAGACGGTGAACAACATCAAGTTTTGATAGGTAAGAACGTGTGCCAGGGATCCCTGATGAATGAACCGAGTGAAAGTGACGGAAGGATGTTCGTTATTTACTGCACTCGCTTGTTGTATTAATTGTTCCTTTAGAATAGATACTGCTGTCAAGGTCAGTCTATACCTTCTAAGGGGGACAATATTAGACCCTAACCATATGTATTTGTGACTCTTTGGGCCATCATCTGTCTCATAACGGGGCTGTGGGCTAAACCTAGAGTTAATATCATAACGGGTCTATCATCCTGGTAGAAATTCATTGATTTTTTTATGTCTATATGTATGCTTCCTTTATGTATTTTTTGGTGTTGTGAGAAATTTTGATATGATAATTAAAATATCTCTCTTGAACAAAAAAATCAGTGCGTTGGTCAGCTCGATCCCAATTATTCTGTATAATCATTGTTATAGATTTCCCAAGTCTGTGTGTTTAACTGTCGTCACGTGTAGGTGCGTGCCCGTGAGTAGATAGAAGTATATGTAATATATATGTGGTTTAAACTGTCTGACTCTGTAAAAGCCGTCGTAGAGGATAGGTGAGAGAGAGAAGAATTCTTTTCGCTTTCAGAGACAGCCTCTATACCACAGTCTATCATCTCACCTGTGTGGAAATTCTATTGGTTTTTACTAATTCTCACGGTGCCAATCACCTATTCAAATCTATTCAGAAGGGACCAAACCCAAGTCTTAATACTCCTATCTAAAATCTACGACAAATGTGGTCTCACCCGACGGATTTTCGAACTTAGAAGACAAATGTGGACTCGTCTATCAGGATTTTGAACTTTGAATAGGAAGACGAGACGACAAATATCAGCTCGTCTGTAAGATTCTTTATTCTGATATAGAGTAAGAGTGTGATTGTCTTGTGGAGTTTTGTACTTTTTGAAAATAATTTATCCCCTAGACTAACGATCTGTTTATGGGCGTGCTGACCACACAAACTGATAAGTTTTTTCCACAGCATTTTGAATAATATACAATTGAGTTACAGGTTGATTTTGTCGGAATACATGTTAATTAATGTTGATTGTAATACTAAACGCTGGTAAAGTTTTGTGAGTGTATAACATTCACAAGGGTTCTGAAGCAGGAAGGTGTTTGAACTAAGTTAAGGAGTGCGTTTCGGACTATTTGTCCAGATTAATTGCCTCCCTCACCCTAACTGTCTTCAGGGGTAAACTTGACAGTGGATTAAAAATTAAGGGGATTTTTTTTTCTCCGAAATTTTTGCTATAATCATTGTGTTTTCCACTGTAGCAACTTATTTTTCGTGAGTAAACCTTAACTACCATTTAGTTGGCGTAGTCGTGTTTTGCATTAGGTGCTTTATTGCCGATTAATAGCAGCGATAGTTAGATTTTTATTTTTGGAGGAGGTATCCCAGAGTTAAATATATCATCTTTTATTTTTTTCTCGTAAGTGGTAGGAACCAGTGTATACTTATTCTTATCTTTTTCTCGTCTACGTCTCAGCCACTGATTTAATATGGCAGAAAGGGCGAAACTGAGACAACTCCTCAGAGAGGAAGCGAGAGAGGAGGGACTGGAAGGAGAGGAAGCGAAAGCATTTGTCAGAGACGAACTTGAGAGATACGATGCGGAGAGGAAAGCAGCGGAAGCTAAAGAGCAGAAGAAGATGGACGAGGAAATGGAAATCCGCAGGGAGAGAGAAAGAGAGAAGGAGAGACAGCATAAGAAGAAGAGGGAGGACAGAGAGGAAAGAGAGAAGGAGAGACAGCATGAGGAAAGAGAGAAGGAGAGGGAGAGACAGCATGAATTGGCTCTTAAAACTCATGAAGTCCAAAGTCGTGGTGCTGCCTCTACCTCCAGCAATGGAGAGTCTTCTCCGCATTCTTCCTTAACTGATCCTGCTAGTACTCAATCTACTCATCTCCCTGCTATGTCTTTTCCGTTACCATCTTTCCCTTGTCCCAATGAGAAGATTGACACATGGCTAGAAAAATTTGAGAAAATTGCAACTCTTTACGGTTTAGAAAGGTCGCGTTGGAACATGAAGCTTTCCCAGGCTTTGAAAAGTTCTGCGTATGATGTTTACGCCAAACTGGAAAGCAGCCAACAAGACAACTATGATCTGTTGAAGAAAGCGTTACTGGAGCGCTTTGAAATGAACGCTCGCAAATTTTTGCAACTGTTTCGCAACAGCCGGAAAGAGAATTCTGAAACTTTTCACCAGTTCTCATCTCGTCTAAAGGGATATCTAACAAAGTGCCTTGAGCTTTCACAGCTCCCCTCTACCTACGAAGGTCTTGAGGAATTTGTTTTAACAGAACAAATAAAGAACACATTGTCTGCAGATACCCGGAGATTTCTAGCTGAGCAGGGAGCATAAAAACTTGAAGACATCTTAGAGAAGTCTGAGCGTTATCACAATGCGCTGGCTGAACTACCGGCCTCAAAACGTAAACCGACAGAGGAGCATTTTCGAAAAAATAATCTAGATCAACCTTATCATGGTTCTAATCAGAATAATCACAGAGAAACTGGACCTCAAAAACCCCCTCCTGAAAAATCCAAGTTCTACAAGAACAAGTACCCCAACCACCCCAAACAGTCTGATCAACCCGACCGCCCTACATGGCAGCGTAGCCAGAAAGGACAAGGTGGCAAAGGGAGAACCCCTGAGCACGGGACATATGATCAGACCGAGCACACCGAGCCTAAACGCATCGGATGTTTGCTAACAGTCTCGCAAGGCGGAATTATTGACAGTGATTCCCAACCTGTTGGGTATAGACCCTCAACGCGAGGAACTGTTATTTTGAACGGTTCTCAAACTTCTTGCTTATTTGATACGGGGCTTTCTTATGATTCCATTGTCGCCAGAAACCTGGTCAAACCCGGTCAAGAGACAGCAGAGACCGTCCAACTTTGTGGAGTTCGTAAGAGTGATGCACCTACAGCGCTTCCCATCGCATTGGTGGAGATACACTCTGACTTTGTCAGAGGCGTGATCAAAGCGGCTGTTATGGATGATCCCATCTACCCAGTCATACTTGGCGGGAGATACGTGTGTATTGGGAAACCGGAAGAGCCGATTGTGGCAGCAGTAACTACAAGGGGGCAAACCAAGAAGGAACGGGAGCCTGCGCCTAATTTGTTACCCATGGAACTTAAAGAAGCGCAATACAAGGACCCTACTTTGGCACCTTGCTTTAGGAAACTGCCCATGGCTAAGGAACCCAGACAGCACGGGGACATTTTTTCTAAGGATGGCGTACTTTATCGGAGAACGGGCAAGCCTGATCAAGGTTACAACCAGCTCCTAGTACCGAAACAGTACAGAAGCCAAATCCTAGAAATGGGGCACTCTCTTCCCTTCAGCGGACATATGGGACAGAACGCCACAAACCAACGGATAACCACTCATTATTGGTGGCCAGGAGTAAATACTGATATTATCAGATATGTCAAATTCTGTGCCCAGTGCCAACGTATGCCACCCAAGCAACGGGCACCCCCAGTCTCTTTGGGTGAAATGCCAATAGTGGGAACACCATTCGAACGGGTTGTGATCGACATTTTAGGGCCTTTCGACAGGACTAAAAGAAGGAACAGGTTCATTCTGACCTTAGTCGATACATGCACTTTATGGGCAGAAGCTATCCCGCTAACATGCGCAGATGCCAAGCATGTCGCAGAAGCCCTCGTGCAGATTTTCACTTGGTTGGGATTCCCACAGCAAGTGTTGACGGATAACGGATCTCCATACCGAAACCTGTTGATGGATGAGATCGTTAAGATCTTGAGGACCCAACACATCCACACTAAGCCATATACTCCGACCGGAAATGGGCTCGTGGAACGTGTTAATGGAAACCTCAACATGATGTTAAATAAACTGGCACAAGTGAAACCTGAAGATTGGGATCTCTGTATTCCTGCAGCTTTATTTGGCTACAGAGGATCTCCTCATACTTTCACAGGATTTCCGCCAGCGACACTCTTATTCGGCAGACCCATTAAGGGCCCGCTTGAAGCCTACTTCAGTCTCTGACAGACGATAAGGCGGATGAGACAGTTGTCTCAGCAAGTAAATATGTGTCGGTTTTAAAGGAAAGGTTGAAACTAGGGTGGGACCTAGCAACGACTAACTTTAAGCGAGCACGCACAAAGCACGCTAACCGATACAGAAAAGTCGCGAAAGAAAGAGAACTGGAAGCAGGAGAGGAAGTTTTGGTGTTAATCCCTACCGGAAACAACCAACTGAAGATCGGATGGCAAGGGCCGTTTACCGTCCTGAAAAAGATTTCTAAGGCTAACTACCAGATCTCTATTCAAGGAAAGGAGAAGGTTTTCCATTTAAATCTCTTAAAGAGATACTTGGAAAAACCGGTGCCGACCTCCGACTATCTCCTGACGATCGCCAAAACTGACGAAGATGACGATAGTGGCAGGGAAACTCCACTGCACACACAGGAAATCTTTCAAAAATGTCAGAAGCGGTGACGCTCTTTCAAGCGCGCATGGGAGACATTCCAGAGGAAGGAAACTTTGGGGAGTAGACTTGAGTAGGAATTGGAGAGAGATGGAGGGGGAAGATGAGAGGGAAGAAGACAGACACCCCGAAGCTACGGTTATAGGAAATTTAATTCCATAACGTAGACATGGAGTGCTTCCATATCTTAAGGGGAGACGTCCTGTCACGTAGGATTTTATATCATTAAATTGCCTACATCGTCTTCCTATTCTCTCACCCTAATCCTTTTATTTTGTTATCTTTCCTTACTCGTTTTTCCTTTATATTTCGCATCACTTGTTTGCGAAAAATATTTTCTTCAGTATTCTCAAACTTTACCTTGTGTTTTTCTCATACTGGGATACGTAATTCTATTACTTAGATGTCAGTCAGACGAGAAGGGCAATTAAGTGGCAGCTATCTCAGACATCGAGCCGACATGGGTCTGCACCTTCAGATGCCACGACACTCCTGAGTTAGATTCTCGACGTAAACGCGTAAGAATGCTAGGAGAGAGCCGACATCCGTCTGCATTTTCACCGGTCAACCACGAGTTGCATCGGCCGAACGCTTAAGTAGGAGCGAATATTTACACCTTATACTCGCCGTTTCAGACAGGCTGTCTGGGATTTGAAACTGACACGCGTACATCTCGGTCAATGATGGCAGTTACGACACGCGTTAAGCTGACGTAGGTGTTGACACGTAAAAAGGGGAGATGATTTCGGAGTTTGAGAAAATGTGGGATTGGTTGCCCCTGGTTTTCAAATATCCACCCAGGAGCTGAAATCTGATTTCATTTCACTCAGTAACTTCGCAGTAAAGACAGAACTAGCCTTCGTTCGATTTCTAAATAATCTCTGTTAATAGAGATGGCCTTTAGTTTGGTCGAAGTGGTTTAAGCTCTTAGTACTTCTGTGTTTGAGGTAAAATATTATATACTATATTCCAGTATTTTGTGAAGTGATTAAGTGTTAAATCGCTCATTTCATTTTAACTAGTTTCTTTTGAACAGACTGCTTAATTTATAGTTTGTTATATTCTCTAAGTCGACGAGTTACAGTGGAAATACATAATAAATTATATCTTTAGCTTACTAAACTAGTAGCTATAAGGAATTTAATTTAACGGCTAATACTCAGTCGAAACTGTTTTAATAACAAACTTATAAATGCTAGACGCGACATCAGTGAGTAGTGACGGAATACGCACCATATTCCTAATTCCTGATGATCGATTTTATATAACTTATTTCACCGGAAGTTTGAATAATAAGTCAAGCTGTAGGCTTGCTGTTTTAAATGTAAGTTATATTGAGTACATAATATGTAAATGATTTATATGTGCTTTTCCTTTTATACAGTGAAATACTGGAGTGACCCGAACTTTACCAGCATTTAATAAGAGTTTCATATTTATGAAGAAATAGACAGTCCTTATTTTGAACCACGTGGGTTTCTCAAGTAACACTGGTCTGACAGTGCCTATGCAAACAGTGTTAGACAGAAATACTATATCCCACTAACGGCTTTCAAAGACTGTAATGATCAATGCAGGGCCTGTGCGCCAGATCTTAAATTCTTTCATAAACTCTACGTAAATTTTCTGCCTGGCGGCGTGAACATTACAAGAAATAACATTAACATTTCCCGACATTTTTGTCGAAAGAGTGAATAGTGAAACAAGGCTATCTGTTGAAAGAAGTTGTCCACTGGTCATCTTTCCACATTAAGGGAATCCTCGTGTTTCTGAACTCTGTGTGCCCGTTTAAACTTGCTTATCAAACCTGATTCAAGTGACATTAACAGTAAATCTATAATTTAACTGGTGAAGTGAACGCTCCCCGAAAACAGTGGAATAAACCTGTAATTGTAGAGCTGGGATTCGCTTTATCCAAAGAATACAGATTCACTGTAGAGAAGTGTCTTACGGTTGCGCCAGACGGTGAACAACATCAAGTTTTGATAGGTAAGAACGTGTGCCAGGGATCCCTGATGAATGAACCGAGTGAAAGTGACGGAAGGATGTTCGTTATTTACTGCACTCGCTTGTTGTATTAATTGTTCCTTTAGAATAGATACTGCTGTCAAGGTCAGTCTATACCTTCTAAGGGGGACAATATTAGACCCTAACCATATGTATTTGTGACTCTTTGGGCCATCATCTGTCTCATAACGGGGCTGTGGGCTAAACCTAGAGCTAATATCATAACGGGTCTATCATCCTGGTAGAAATTCATTGATTTTTTTTATGTCTATATGTATGCTTCCTTTATGTATTTTTTGGTGTTGTGAGAAATTTTGATATGATAATTAAAATATCTCTCTTGAACAAAAAAATCAGTGCGTTGGTCAGCTCGATCCCAATTATTCTGTATAATCATTGTTATAGATTTCCCAAGTCTGTGTGTTTAACTGTCGTCACGTGTAGGTGCGTGCCCGTGAGTAGATAGAAGTATATGTAATATATATGTGGCTTAGACTGTCTGACTCTGTAAAAGCCGTCGTAGAGGATAGGTGAGAGAGAGAAGAATTCTTTTCGCTTTCAGAGACAGTCTCTATACCACAGTCTATCATCTCACCTGTGTGGAAATTCTATTGGTTTTTACTAATTCTCACGGTGCCAATCACCTATTCAAACCTATTCAGAAGGGACCAAACCCAAGTCTTAATACTCCTATCTAAAATCTACGACAGTGACCTATCCATCTCCAGCGCCTTATTCTCCTGTCTGGTTCTTCTGGCGCTTGTCTGGTTCGTGTCATTAGTTCCACATGAGTGATATTGCCATTTCCCTACAATCCTTCCATTTTAGACATGCACCCATTTATAAGAGCGCCCGTCGTTAGAGCACAGTCCTCTCGCGACAAAAGTAGCGAGTTGGAAACACTGTGACGTCACGCTACAGTTTATCGGCTGTAAATGGATACCTGACCAAGCTTCTGGGTCAGGAAAGGTAACGCAGCGAGAAAGGAAGGTGGTTACTTCATGTCTCGAAGCTTGATCTAATTGAGTGAAGTGTCTAACACTTTACTCCACTACGACAGTATCTGCAATGAGATTACCTTTTCTTTACCCATTTGTAAAAGTCTGACCCATTTTTGGTTGTTGTTTTTGTTGTTGTTTTTGTTGTTCTCCATTTTCAGAGCCATATAATAGGACTAACTTGACATTTGAATTGATTCTGATATTAATCTCGATACATTTTTTTGATCTCATCAGAATGTAGTCTCGATGGTGATAACTTACTACTGTTTCTTAATCTAATTTTACACAGCACAATCTATATACTCTGCATTTTGTTTTCTAAGATGTGCATTACATTATTTTAAAATGAAATATATAATTAAAAACAATTTAAAACAGTTAAACGCATTAACAACAATCCACTATTTTAGCTGAGATTGTATTAACTAGTAAATATACAAGTCAAAATAATAATAATAATAATAAAAATAGAATATACTTTAGATTTTTGACACTTGACTGCGTGTTTTCTATTTATTATTAAAAACTAGCAATAACCCGTCAAACTTGATGGGTTTTTAATTATAGTGGGCTGTTTCCGTTCCCGGATGAGCAGATAGAAGTACATTCTTAGCGTGTTTTTTGGTTTCTTTACATTATACAATGTAATCAAACTGTTCATGAACACCGTCATTTGAACGCTTTTCTTTGTTGATTTTAACTATTTTCGGGAGAGTATATATAATGGAAACAATACAATTTTTCAACACGGTTGCATCCCTCAGCTGTGACCAACGTACACACTGCGAGAATTATTTTATTTTAGATTCAATTTAAAAGTTCTCTGATGACAACATTTCGTGTGAAAGTGCGTGGATAGTTTTAAAAGAGCGTTCCCTGATAATAAGTGGTTTTAACAAAAACTTTCAAGTTTTCATGATTTGTACATCGGATGAGGGCTCATGCACACCAATTTTTACGCACTTTTTCTTTGTCGAGCGCTACTAATTTCGTGAAAGAATAAAAAAAATAAAACCAAATTATTTGTTTTATATAACACCCACATCGCGCTAGTTGCACAACGTGCGTTGCGGACTTTTTTTCTGGCGCGAGTTACTATTTTGAGCGTGACCGACCAACGTAACATACATCGGTAATTATGTTATAGCACGTTTCACTAGCTTTGCCCTCAAACAAATGTAATTATCTGATTAACCGTCTAACGTATTAATGCCATTTTTTGCATACGATGTTATATTGGGTTAGACCCAACAAATATATACTTTATATCTGTGCATCTTGTCCAGTTCCCATAAACGGATGAAATCCTTAGATCGGCATACTAATTATTGTGTATCGAGAAAAGAAATTTTACCAGTTCATGCACAGATTCTGTGAATTGATTAGGCATAGGCGTGTCTACTATTACAATAATGTGGCCATCACGTTTGCAATTGAATACGTGTTGAAGATGATTTCTTAACTGATTCTGTACGTAATTATTTTCAGCTCTGGACGGAATTATTTTTAAGCCCCAAAAATTTACACATACATAATTTACGTTTACTGACAATGTGTGTCTAATCATGAGTTAAGTATAACGTATTATACATCAAATTAAAGTACATTGGATGAACAATATAAATCCATATGCCTTTCTAGCTAATTTTATGTTATGTTTATGTTATAACAGATAACATGTACACGGAAAAAAGATAACTTGAAATTTTGAACAAACATTTTCGACCTACGTAAGGCTTGTAACATAAATTGTTATCACAATACAGTTTCACTGCTCTCTTTGTGCAGGTAATCCATTTAGAAACACAGAAAAAGTAAGAAAGTTATGGTTGATCACACAGTTTGTTCACTGTTCACATATTAGTAACATATCCTGTGTGTTTTCTGCCATTATGGCGATACGACAAAACACGATTAAAGATGAAGATAAATGTGAAAAAATCCGTTCAAACGCAAATAAAAGACGTTGAAGCTTGTTGAAATTTGCCCAGTTTTGTGTTTACTTCCGTTCGAGATAAATTCCGGGCAGTATAAAATATCAGAATCGAAAGAAACAATGAAATAAATCAGCGTCTTTTAAAAGATCTTACGTCTACAGCGTTCGGCCTTTGCGTCTATTATTAGATCTTACGTACGGAATCAGTTAAATGATCTGCATGCGAAATACTCGTGACATTGTTTGTCATTGACATTTAATGCGCTACCAAACTGGACCTTCCTTGATCTAATTATTTCAATGGGTATCATCTCTTTGCGGTTCATAAATATCATAATGGAACGTTGCTCCTCTAATGTGCTTTTAAATAACGGTAAGGTCATCTTTAAAGAAATTAAACTTCATCCGAATCATAATCAGATGTCTCTGAGAAATTGAAAATCAATCTCGGCTGAATGAAGGACAAACCATCATTCTTCCAATATTCCTCTTCCTCTTGTAACACAATAATCCCTGGCTATATTGGAGATGGCGGCTTTTATAAGTATTTCAACATCTTTTAATTTGAACGTTCTATTTTCTGTTGCTACCTGTTCCTTAATTTTAGCCCATACTAATTCTATTGGGTTTAAGTGAGAATGGTAAGGAGGTAATCTTAAACATCTGTGACCATGTTCATGGATTGCCTTGTCTATGTGAAATATCTTTGTATGCTGTGTCTTTTTTTACAATTCCAAGTAATTCAGGTTCATGGACATTTCGTTGAATGGAATGTTGTTTATGGTCAGCCAAATCTTTATTACATCTTTAATACTTGGTGAATTAGAAACTTTATCTTCTGGTGCCACAACGTTGTGATATGAGGCATTGTCCATTATCAAACACCACGGTCTATCCAAGGAAGGAAGTACATGATTCACAATCCAATCTTGAAATATCTTGCCATTCATCTCGGCATGGTAATCCCTATTATCTGTGGATTTTGAAACAAATATGAGTTCAGTATTATTTAGAAGCCCATGATGGCTGCTTCCTGGATGTGCAATTATTAGGCGCTGTCCTTTGCTGCTTGGTACTAGTCTCTTATTTGTTCCATCAGATGATTGCCATTCTCGTTCATTACTGTGGTGCGCATTGATCCAAGTTTCATCTAAATACACAAAATCATAACAATCTCTTCTCATTTCTCTGACCTCGCGTAAATATTTGCGTCTCATTGCAACTATATGAGGCTTCTCACAAGTAAGGTTTCTACCACCAACATATTTTCTAAAAGTGAATCCCAAACTCCTAATAGTCCTCCATAGCGTAGATTTGGAAATATCAATGTCATTATTCTTTCTTAACCAAATTTTCAATTTCCTTAAAGTCACTGCCTCATTATTGTGAAACATATTGCAAATTTCTCTGCGGATCAATTCTCTGTCAAAATTATCCACCACTCTTGGCCTAATTTTCGTGTGTAAAACACTGGAATTAGACATTTCAGATGTCGCTATCCAGCGGTGCAATGATCGTTTGCTTATCCCCAAGGCGTGAATAGTCCTCTTTTGTGGGTTTGAAATAGAATGATATAGTTTTCCTCGAGTAGCTTCATTGCAGAAATACTTAAAAATCCTATTTGTGATTTGCTGTAATGTCATAAAATGTACTCGCAGACTCATTTTTCCTTCTTAACCACACAATAATTTTTGTAGACACACCTCTGATTGACAATGTGTGCGTTGCACCGGATATAAACTGTTTTATGTTCAAGAAGTGCGATTTCACGCAATTTCACTCAAAAATCATGCCAATTGCCAGATAAACCAAAAATGTACAAATGAGGTCGTATAATTTACTGTAGACAATTCAATATGTGTGCGTGTGATGTGTGTTGGCAAGTAGGATTTTATATTATATCGCAAAGAAACGAAAATTGAAACCAATGGCCGCATTTTAATGAAAAATTTAATTCATAGGGTCTATACCATTTCAAATTCACACACAAAATTTCACTTATATGCGTTATATATTCGCTGAGATATAGCATTTTGAAGATGGGCAAAGCTAGTGAAACGTGCTATAGTTGGGATACTACTTTGATGGTGTCACGGATTGCCTCCCCTGGTTTGCAGTGGTGGTCGAACAGTGACAAAAACTTAAGAGTGTCTAATATTGGCGTCCAAGGTATCTTTCTGCGCGCAAGATTACTCTTGGCAGAGATGTAGATAGAAGAGTAATGACACTTCTACCTGAAGGGAGCCTTCACAAGATATTCACAGAAGTCAAGAACAAAAGCTGCTTAGGGCTGAGCAATTTTTAACTTATTATCTGGTCCGCCGCCTTTTGTGACGGGTTTAAGCAATGGTTTAGCCCGTTCAAGCCCCCAGTTGGTGTAATCCAACGAAATCCCTCTTATAAGGTATAGCTCTGTTTAGTGTAAATATATGTCTAAGTATTTCTATATATAGATTACGTGTTCTGGCTCATACGTTTGCTTTCATACATATAACTGAATCAACTATTATTGTTTAATTTTAAAACAATAGGTAGCAAATTAAATAACAAAGTAGTCTTTAACAGGTTAAAATAAATATGGAAAGATTACTGGAATTTTGATAGATATAAAGTGCTCGTCATTGAGACGTAAGTGGAAATTTAACTTTATACTTAAAGTTTAACTGAAATGTCCTTTTTGCTGGTGCCTTTTTACAAGCACTTAACTTTTATAAGGGAGTCCTGCAGCTGTGGTTCATCAATTCAGTGATGGCGAAAGCCTTCTCCTCACTCTCTTCCACTGTAGGTGGTTATGGTGGATGCTTTTCTCTCACACTAGCGGCGTTAGTACCACAAATTGAATTATGGCTTGTAACCACGAATTTTAGACAAATAGAAAGAAACAGATGTCTGCTGAGTACATTTGTTCGCCGCAAACTAACAGGATCATTGTCATACGCTCCACCCACCAATGTTAACTTCTCAGAAGAATTAAATTCCTGAGCACACAGTGTAACTCAGGGATTATGATGAAAATTCACTCATATCCTTCTATGTGTTCACTAGGAAATTGTAACTGGAGTGCGTGAATAACGATTTGCCTGAATTACAATTAAAAAAGGTACATAAATCTTCACAAGATAATATGTTACACTGGAAGCACATACGATGTAGTCATCACTCATCACTACTGCAGTCGGAGTCTGGGGTCGCTCACGACTAGTCAAAAACAGTCACCAGCTCGTGCTGTAGTGGTTCATGAATATACTATTTTCATATGTTGAGGTTGCTAGCCTCATATATATCCACTAGCAAGAATACATGTTAAATTCACGTTTGTAATATAAATGTTTACAACTTACCCCAAATTTTTGGGAATACACAATCTCCGTGCACAGATTTTCAGATGGACTCGTGCAATTTCGGTGCATATGCTCTGGAATCAATTTCGTCTGAGAAATTCCTCTTCGACAGGTGTTCTGCGATACATTTGGTCTGCGATATTATTTCTCTTATGACTGATGATCCAATCCCTAGGTTTCCAGTCTTATATTTATAAAGTCCTGGTCCTGAAGTTTTACAGTCTGTGTATTTAAATATGCGGGTTTACTCTTAAGGTTTCAGAGTTGCCCAAATACTGTCGATCTGTCACTTTTAATATAGCAATTCTATGTTCGATCCTACTCTTCCTGGCTGTTGGGAGTTGCTCGGATGAAGTTGCGAAGCTGTCTGTTCTGTGTTTCTGAGTTCACTAGATTATATCTCTCATTTTCAGTTCAATTCACAGGTTGTGTTTCCTCCGAATGTTCCAATAGAATGCAATGTATATTCCGGCTCTTACTTCAAACCAATCAAATCGAATCTCGTTCAGCACTACGAGGGTAGGGGCTTGTCAAATTCGAAAAATAATACTCTCACGTGTTTCTAAATATTAAATTTAATATTCACGCGTGACCTCTTTATAATAAGACATAATACATAATATTGTTCCGGCTGCACCTATCTGCCTCCCACAATATTGCTACCTTGTTTTCCTGGCGTAATGTCTTCCGCCAAAATGTCTACCCCGAAAGATTATCTAATTATCGCCTTTATCTGCGTGTATCCGCTAGACAGATGTCTGGTCAGACAATGTTGTCTTCTTTCATCGTACGCACAACACAAACTTGTGTCAACACGATCAGCTGCTTTTCACTGGGGTCAAATGTCGGACCGACACGTTTCCAAAGGTGGTCAGACGGATTAAAACAGATAAGCGGGCGACCGGTCTAATGACTGGGTATTGTTATAATAATAACACAGTTCAAGCGATGAGTGAGAGGAAGAGAAAAATGAAGAAAAAAAGTGATAATGACGGAGTGGACGTGAGATCGCACACCCGTATCGTCACAGATGGGAACAAAGATGCACGTTATATTGAGAGTCGTGTTGTTTAGTGCAAAGGCAGAAGCGCACGACTTTTATATAATTTAAAGACTGCAACTCTGTTGGGAAAAGGTTTATGACCGACGTCCGTGACGGGTCGCCTCAGAGAATCATATATATAGGGAATACAAGCTGTTCAGGAAGGAGTTATTATCCATTACGCTCAAAAATAAACTATTGCGCATAAAAGTTAACAAATGCGGATAAAAGTAGATTGTTGATTTCTGCTCCAGCCGATGGTTGGTTCCTTGCGATTTATGGACTGATGCACTCTCGTCACTGGCCAAGTCTGGAGGTTATGACACGTTCCAAGAAATATCAGAGAGTAATCACGAAACTGGTAAAGCGTCTTCAAGACCCGTCTGATGACGGTGACTAGCGTTGACAGCAGACCACTTATACCACACACTTTATCCAGAGATAGCACCCTCAACTAGTATTATGAAAGAAGATAAACAAATGCCCTCCTGAGTATTGGGTTTCCTGACACACAATCATGTGCCCCCACCCTTTTTTTCATTCCATCATCCAATCTACATATGAACTTCACCCTCTCTGAGCATTAATATTAATCCCAGTGAGCGGAAAACATTCATTACATTTATATTGAATATCTTTACATTTGCACTGGTTGAAAGGTGAATAATATAATAAGTATGTACTTCAGTTCTATCATCATCCACTCCCTGCTCCATATGGATCTTGGGACTACCTCAGCTTTTGGTTCTCTATGAGAAACCCGCATAAAGCAGTCCCCAGCTCTTGCAGTGGTGGTTCCTGAAATTATCATTCTATATGCTGGGGTTGCCAACCTCCGATGACTTGGACATCCATTAGCAATTTTCACATGTTAGTAAATGCAAAACATAGAATATTAAAATGTAAAACTCACCCAAAATCTCTTTAGGAATACTGGCTCAGAGAAAAAATTAAATCAACTTGTTTAAGATGCCTATTACACGAGGTCTGGGATATTAATTTACACTAGGCTCCCACTCTTTTATGTTCAGATTCCTAGGATTCCAGCTTTCCGTGTTGATCTATGTAGACTTTTCCTTGGATATAAGTCCACAAAATGCTCAAATATGGTCGGATCTGATAAATGGAATTTTAATCCTATGCGACGTGGCTGGTACCAAACTGTATTGGCTACTACCAATCCTTTGGATCTACCAGCTGCGTGGAGAGGGGGAACATGCTGCATGGGCAACAGCTTGATCTCCATATAACTGTGCTCAACCTCGCGCCCTGGAGAGGACACTCCAGCTTCACCCTTTAGGTGTCGGCAAAACACGGGAAGTAGCAGTTACTGGTTATAAGCATTTTGCCTAATTAGCATAGGGCATGGGGCCAGGGGCTACTTCCGACAGTGGGAGAGGTTCTAGGATCTCACTAGACAGCTTCCGCCCTTTTCAAGCTGGGCAGCCCGCAGTCAATAAGGTGTTGTCCCGCCACTGCCTGCTTTCCCCATTGTGTGCATGAGGATTAGGGTAAAACCCGAAATGTGGATGGAAAAATTTTCACCAAGCAATTATCGTAATAATAGAAATTAGCAAACTCTCAGACTGGGATGCTGGAACGTCCGGACTATGTTGACGGGACTATCCGAAAACCTACAGGACACAAACGATGTCAGGAAGACAGCCATAATCAATGATGAGCTTAAACGACTTCAGGTGGATATAGCTGCACTTCAGGAAACGCGCCTGGCGGGCTCTGGAACCGTGAGCGAGAAGGACTACACATTTTAATGGCAAGGGAAAGACCTTAATAAAACTAGAGAACATGGGGTAAGTTTTGCAGTAAAAAAAATTGCGAACTAAAATGGTTGAACCAGGAGAGAATTGATAAGAACGTCTGTTAACGCCCGCCTGCAAACTAGCACAGGTCCCATCACCCTTGTCAGTGTGTATGCTCCTACTCTGTACTCTGCCTCAAAAGCTAAAGATGGGTTCTACAAGAATCTAGCAGCTATCACCAAAAGCAAACCTAGGCAACAACAGCTTGTTCTCCTTGATGACTTTAACGTTAGAGTGGGTGCCGATAATGTTTCATGGCCTTCATGTCTGGGCAGGTTTGGTATTGGCAAGATGAATGAAAATGGATAATGGCTCTTAGAGTTGTGTGTCCAACATGACCTCTGCGCGACCAACACCTACTTTCAGACAAAACCCCAGCATAAGGTGTCATGGGGACACCCACGATCCAAGCACTAGCACCAACTGGATCTGATTCTCGTCAGTAGGCCACTTCTTAGATCTGTGCTCTCCACGCGCTCGTACTTTAGTGCAGACGGTGATACAGATCACTCCTTGGTTTGCTTCAAAATCAGAGCACAACCAAGAAAACTCTATCGTGTCAGACATGAAGGGAAACCACACATTGATACCAGCAAGATGTCAGACCCTGTCATGATCCCTCAATTTACTGCGACCTTCAAGAATAGCTATTGTGACGTATAACGGAAATGTAGCCAACAGTATTTGACAGCCTTCGTGACCTCGTAGCGTTCTATGATTTGCTAGCAAAACCATGCATTTACAGCTTGTGTCTACTCACATTTTAATCCACGCCTCATTTCCTTGAACACAAAACAAACGAAGTTGTTTACCAACTTCGCGACCTGCCAGTGATAACAGGGAGCGAAAGAGGTTTGTTTATCTAGTTTTTCACGCGAGCTGATCTGTCAATCATCGGATATCTGACAGACCGCACGTAGGAAAACACCGGACCTTTTGAAGGGAGTCGATCGGGCAGAAATATTTCCCCGAGTACCCTTTGAAGTTCGTACACACAGGGGAGTTAACTCTTTGATCTCCGGAAGCGGGCAAAAGCTCCGAGGAACCCGTTACACGGTTTTAAGTCTCTATTGTCGATTAGCAACGCCCGGCAGAGCGACCATGAAAACCTTTTATCTGGGGAACTTAGGTTCTGATTTCTCTGCTATGCACAATAGTGTGAAAATTAGCATCCTCTAGAGAGCAGATAACCATGATGATATATAAACTGTGTCTCCCTAAACCAGCTATCAGTTGTCGCTCAGAGTTTTTTCGGATAGTCTAAACACGTAGTCTAGAACCATTGTGGAAGATGTGTTAAAAGCATTCGTGGGGATTTCATTCTGATTTTCTGGTAATAGAAATGTGTGCTTAAGTGTTAAAGCTTTTACCATTATAATATTCACTATGATTTTCTAGCTTTAAAACTAGTGAAATAAAATAACGCGTAGATATTTTTTACCATTTGTTCAGTTTAATGTGAATTTTACCACCCGCTTTCTCACACAAGAAAAGACGTTTTAGCTGACTGAATATATGCTAGCGCGACGGATAGGGACAATAGAATTCACGTTATATTTCATTTTGTGTATTTTTAGTAAGTGACTATTATTTAATACCATACGACGACCCACAGACGCCGACAAATTAATAGATATTAACGACAGGCGATATTTATGTAAGTGCACGTATTGATAATTAAATAATAACTGACATCGTACGCTGATCGTTGTTCGGGAAGGGAGGGGAAAGGCTTCATACCTCAACCAAACCTGCACTCGCTAAGCGACGCGCGATATGATAGGCTAAAGACACCGTGTGCCTTTTAACTTTAATCAGGACTGACGAAGTGGATAAGAGATCGTCTTTGTCCCTTCCGTGTGCATATATGTAGATATATAATAGTAGCATTTTTCCATAATGTTTCTTTATTATTAAGCAGACCTGATCAAGGGCGACCAGCAGTCTCTTTATTCATTTACTGATTGGATTAACGTTGTCTTTTTCTTGGCTTACGCGTCCCCACGTTCATTTGAGAACAGGATTGGCCAAAGAGATAAATTGGAATTTTAAATGGTAAATTTAACTAGACTTATATTGCCCAGAAATAATTTGTTCAATTTTATCAGCCCACTGGGTTGTGAAAGCTGTAACATTTCTCCCGACTTTTGACAGTCGTATCCAAGTGGATTTTATACAGAAGAGTTGCGCTGTTTCATAATCGGCACTCCCCACAGAGCTAGCTGATAGGATTACCATCATTTATCAATTGTAACAGTTTTTAGCAACCAGATGTTTCCTAATACTGGAAGTATTTTCCTCTGTTTCCCGTGAACACAAGATCTCGGTTTTCTACACTAACTTTTCGAAGTGACATTTTTCCATCCAGGATTAGGCCACCAAATTAGGCGTCCACCTTATAAATTTTAATTATTAGAGGATGGACTGGGGCCAATTTGGAAGATAAAAACACTGGAAATTTTATATTCAGGATAATTGTATTTCCAAGAGATTTCACCAAGAGTAGGTAAGGAGAAAGTGAGTGGCCACGTATGACAAAGAGAGTGAATATTTTCTTTGTTACATGAAAATTGTATCATCTTTGACTCTGCTTAAATATTGTTTACTTTACTGGGTAGCATTTAGTAGGAACTTTGGTTTTTCTTTACTGTCTATTCTGTAACATAGTGCTAACCTTTGACCTTTGGGGTTATTAACGTATTGGGTTCTTTTGTTTTCTCAATAAGGGGAGGGCACATATATTCTGTTATTTTCCTATGTATGTAATTCTGATTTTATTTGATCTTTCTTTAGATTTTCGATGTTGTCAAGTTTAATGGTAATAAACAACAAAAGAACTTAACTATGTGTGTTGGTCAGACCCATACCCAATTAACCATAGTTTTTCACGTTTGTGTGTCTTGTTGTCACATAGTTGTGTGTGTGTGTGTGTAGTTAAACTTATTTTTACATGTATAAGGAGGGAAAGATTGTCTTGTACTAAATTATAGTCGTATAGATAGGCTGGGAATCTTTTGGCCTAATACCATTACCAACCAAGATCTGCTTGCTCGGAGCAAGCAAGAGGACATGCACACCATCATAGCTGGCAGACGCTGGAGCTGGGTTGGTCATGTCCTCAGAAGAGACCCCGATGCCATCACAAGAACAGCTATGCTTTGGACCCCTGAAAGAAAACAAAAGAGAGGCCGACCAAAAACAACCTGGCGGAGGACTGTGGAGGCTGAGATGCGAAGAATGAACCAGAGTTGGGGCACTGTTCGAAGGATGGCCACCGACCGAGCAAAGTGGAATCAATTTGTTGTTGCCCGACAAGACGCCATCAGGCGTAATGGCCACTGACTGCTTTGACGGTCGGCGGCTAAGGATCCAAGAAGAAGAAGAAGATAGGCTGGACTAGATAAACTACTCATTCCAGAGACAGATCTTCTCCTTAAACTATTCACCCGTGAAATCCGTTCTCACTTCTTTATTTCTCACGTACTTATCAACATCCACTTTACTCAGACGGGAGCATAAATAATTTTCAAATCTATCTAATTGCGACAGCCCTCAGCATGGCAAAACTGTTACAGAGAACTGGGAGCATCTACGGAACACAAGTCAAAGTACTTCACTTGCCACCTTTGGTAAGAAAACGGCAAAGTCAAATGACTGGTTCGATACTTCATCAGATGTGATGACACCTGTCATTTAAGCTAAGAGCAGTGCTGCGAATGAATACAAACGTACACCGAGTGCTAGAACCCTACAGATCCTGAAGGCTACGAGAAGCAAAGTTCAACAAATTGCTCGATGCTGTGCAAATGACTATTGGCTCCCGCTCAGTGAGAGCATCCACACCGCAGCGCAAACAGGCAACATTAGACAAATGTATAACGATATAAAGAAAGCACTTGGCCCCCAAAAAAGTAAGACGGCACCGCTAAAACAATCAGCGGAGAGAAGCTAACCGATAAGGATAAGCAGATGGAGAGGGGGGTCGAGCACTAATCTGAGCTTTACGCTAGAGAAAATACCGTTAAGCCTGCAGCCCTTGATGCTGTCAAATGTTAGCCAACTATGGAGCAGCTAGATGCTGAACCAACATTAGAAGAACTCAGGAAGGCCATTGATAGCTTGGCCTCTGGTAAAGCACCAGGCAGTGATGAGATTCCTCCTGATTTAATAAAATGCTGTAAGAGCACGCTATAACATCCCCTGTTTAGGGTGCTGTGCCAGTGCTGGGAGAGACAACTATTCCTTAAGACATGCGAGATGCCAAGTTTGTAACACTGTATAAAAATAAAGGAGACAGAAGTGATTGCAATAACTCTCTTCTTAGTATTGTTGATAAGGATTTTGCCTAAGACATCTTAATGCGACTGCACAAGTTAGCTGAGCGCATATATCCAGAGTCACAGTGTGGATTCCGAGCTGGTAGATTAACAGCAGACATGATCTTCTCTCTCCGCCAGCTTCAGGAAAAATGATGTATCCTTGACAAAACTGAAAGTCTATCAAAGCTGTGTGTTATATGCAAAATGTGCGGCCCACTACACCCATTTTACTTTGTTGAGTAGAGATCCAATCAAGAGCATTCTATCTTAGCATGTCCATGCCAAACCGACCATTATCAAGGCATCTGATACTGGTAGGCGGTTTAACCCCCACCCTCTCATGCAGAACATAAAATATTGCCCTTTACATTGTATTTTCAAACTTCATGATCATATAAGGTCTTGCCACTTCTGTTGTTGCCTGTGCTGTTTACAAACTCACTACTTCACACATCTATCACTGATAATCTCCGCCAAGAAGGTACTTTCTTGTAGCTGATTATTACAACGAAGTCAATCTGCCAAAAGTGTCACATCACGTGCCGTGCCTTAATCTTTAACAATATTTTCATCCTCCGACATCCCATTGACATCGGTCACGTATCAACGGTTGTTATCTGCCTTTTCCGACAGACATTTTTGGTTTTCGCCCAATGCCGTCTGCCGGTGTTTGTTCGTTCAAACCGTCCCGCTAGTTACATACACCTTTTCTATCTGTCCCGTAGGCTGTTACATAATCTAGTTCGCAAACAACCTAACCCTGCACAAATAGAAGTCAACGTTGCTTCAAATACAGATAAATCGGTCAGGTAGTCCGTAGGGAGTGACAAGATATGATCAGACAATCTTGGTCCATGAGGGCGAAAAAATGCGGGTGACAAAAAAAGAAAAGGAAGGGCACTGGAGAGAGTTGAAGGAGGTCACAAGAAAATGTTGTCGCTTTGTTCTTGACTTAACTTTCTAGGGATATATCTTTTGAGTACTCTATTTACTCTGTTTTCGGACCCAAGCAACACATGGACAAACATTTCTTTGTTGTTGCTATAGTTTTTTTTTCAATTTGATAACGAAACGATTTGGAACAGGAAGTAAATAACGATTAATAACAATAAAAACGCTAACTGAAGTTTGGTTCACTCTATCTACATTTGGTTCACTCTATTTACATTTGGCTCATTATCTGCCTAAATTTGACTCACAGTCTGCCTTTGTTTAGCTCATTTTTGTTTGTTTGTTCTTTTTTAATCTTTTTTTTTTGCTTCTTTTTTCCCGTTACTTTATTGTTTTATTATATTTTTTTATTTATTTTAAAAACTTACTTTGATTATAACTGAATATTGCAAATGTATGATGTTATATTACTTTTATAATGATACATGCCTAAATAATGCTTAAAATAAATGTGATGATGAAAGGATACAGTATACATGATGAGAGAGAGAGAGAGAGAGAGAGAGAGAGAGAGAGAGAGAGAGAGAGAGAGAGAGAGGAGGGCAGAATGTCAGACGGACCTGCGTGCCCAATTCTTAACCCTTTGAAAATAAAGTTCGTTCGTTCGTTCATTAATCGCCTAAAAGGGTTTGTAAACACTTTGCTTCGACTACCGTCCTAAAATAATAAAAATGGAACTCTTCTATTTTGGGGGTAAAAGAAGCATACAACTCATTTAGTTTCATCAAACTATCTTGCTGATGACAACGTCAACTTCCAACCATGGGTAGCTTAAATAAGTTGCGTTCTGCAACTCTAAAAACATGACAATTATAAAACAAAGCAGAAAACCATACTGGGAAGAATTTCCTCTCACTGGTACAGAATGTTGCTTTCTACGCACAAATACTATTTTGTTTATGATTTATGTTTACAAATTGTGATACATTTTCTGCATACTACATACAATAGATAGATAGATAGATAGATAGATAGATAGATAGATAGATAGATAGATAGATAGATAGATAGATAGATAGATAGATAGATAGATAGATAGATAGATAGATAGATAGACAGATAGATAGAGGGATGGATGGATGGATGGATGGATGGATGGATGGATGGATGGATGGATGGATGGATGCATGCATGCATGCATGCATGCATGGACGGACGGACGGACGGACGGACGGACGGACGGACGGACGGACGGACGGACGGACGGACGGACGGACAGACAGACAGACAGACAGACAGACAGACAGACAGACAGACAGACAGACAGACAGACAGACAGACAGACAGACAGACAGACAGATAGATAGATAGATAGATAGATAGATAGATAGATAGATAGATAGATAGATAGATAGATAGATAGATAGATGTCAGCTTCTATATCTCGTCACAAGATGAGTCTAGTACTGACAATAAGAAAAGTGGTTAAGCAAATAAAAAAAAATAAAAAAAAGAAGGGTTCCAAACAATAATCAGATATAACAATAGCAAGATTCCACACTCAGGAGAACATGATTCGTTAATTTTGTAAAATGTTGACCTCGGGAGTATAGATACAGAAAGAGTTGGGTTGGAAATTTGGACTGACTGTTGAGGTATACTTGTAGAATGATTAAAATTGTCTGGAAATGAAGGTTGAAGTAGACTATTAAAAACATAGTGTCTTATTTTTTGGGTAGATAACGAAATGGAACTTCTTCCTCACCGTCTGTAGTTGGTGCCTCAAGGTTATGTCTGTAACAAAATACAAATATGACAGCCCATAACGAGGAAAGACAAATCATAGGGTGAGCGAGACAAACATGTTTATTATTTATTTAATAATTTTCTTTTTTTTCTGTAATTCCCTGAGGCTTTCATCTGTCGACCAAAGACTGTGTCATGTAGTTAAACTGAGATCTGATGTTGTATGGTAAAGAAGTAAGATCTGCAGACACCTGTTAAACTCTTTCTTTGTGTGTAGTTGTTAACTCATACTGGCTACTAGTTGTTGAATCATGCTTTATTTGCTAAATGATGTGAATGTCCACCAGTGGATAAATGTAGATGTTGGGACTGGTGTAGTAAAGTGTAACGATTGTCAACTCATCAAACCCAGCACAGTTTTGGTCATACAGGTCATCTTGTCCTGGAACGTGATGAGGCTCCGACAAGAATGTGAGTGTAAACAATGAGTGTGTATCTGAATGTCAGTACGCGAATGGTAGAATGATTCGATAGAGTTGACAGGTTGGTAGTACATCACTCATACTCACACTGTTCGAATTCAAGAAGTACTGGAACTACGGTGGTCTTTTTATAACATTTAATGGGACGCACACTTGGACAGTACGTGTATGGTTACAGGAACAAATGTCGACATAGACAGCATAATGTTGATCACAGGAATATCATCTTAAGTTAGCATTCATGCTTGGCAAATATCATAATGGAGCATTCGTAAATAAGCATTCAGCGTTCCATCATGTAAATCATCTGGCTTTACTGACTGGGCACGTCAGACCATAACCAATACATAGGAAGGCTCCTAGACCTAACCTCGTCTAGCGAATATTCCTTCACGTAAAGTTCAATATATATATATTTCATAATATAGGAATCCCAGACATGGGTTCTCACATGTAGCAGTGATCTCTTGGTTCATCGAGCGATAGTACAGGCATCCCTTTTTCTCACTCGATAAATACAAAGTATATGAATTTCAACATGGCTGTTCTCTCTCTCGTGAGCTTCACTCACTATAGAATATAGACCAAAATTAGTCATTCATTAAATGTCCTCATTTCTTCATAGGTTCTCTCATAGAGGTAATTGAATAATATCATACAATCCAGTGCTGATACATAGGAATGTCTTCTTCCTTTGAATGGATATTCTTTTTAAAAGTACCACTGTGCATCTGCTTATCAACAACGATGGCGAAGCCCAAGTTCATAATAAATTGTGGTTTTACCTTTTTATGCGAAATATAACTTTGCCATTCCTTGGCAAAAGAGAATAAACACTGGGGTAAAGTACATACAACATGTCTAAATGATTATCACTTTTCCCCATCCATATATGGATCACTATTTCGGCAAAAAGCCTGCTACAACAAAACTCGGCATCCTCACAGGATGACAGCCATGGATCACACCCTTTGCTAGCGATACTTCCGCTGCATAGCCTTTGACCTTTTCTAGCGACAACCAAATTAGTTCGACTTAGAAATGCAAAGATATCCATATATAAGACAGACTCGTCCTACTCATACAAACACTACGTATAAATTCAGGCCATAGATATACTGAAGCAAGAACAATCTATTCCTACCCAGCCACAGAATAAATCGCAGTAGGCCTAGAGTCGTCTGCGGAGTCCGATCGAAGATGACAGAACTATTTTCAAGGGAAGCAACCCAAAAATGACTTCTCCTTAAGCACTTAAAAAGGAAATACTTTGCTTACCAAAATATTTGCGAACATAAGAATATAAATGTATTATATTGCAAGATAGTAAAAATTGCCCTTTACAGTCTTACCACACCTCCCGGGAAAAAAAAAAAAAAATTTTTTTTTAAATACATCTAGGAGCACCGTAGAATAGGCTCACAACGCAAGAATACTGCGCAGATGAAAATATCAGGAATAACTATAATTCCTAATATGACTGGTGAGAATATATATCTCAAAATCTGAGAGAAATTGTTTCCCTACGAATAAATGTTTCCAGGAAGGTGTGATGTACGTATAATACAATTCTGGTAATTATACAATGCATACCAAAAATTCACACTACAATCTTAAATTTATGATTTATGAAGAAACAATCATCAAAGAACAGCGGTGAATTAACATCAATAAACCGCTAAGTAGCGATACCATCATTCTATTATTAAATTACAAATGTGTACCTTAGTAAAGAAACAAAAAAAATAACTGTTGTAAAGTTATACATATTAAAAAGATCCAATATTTAACAGTTAAGTGGCATCATGTGGGCATCTGGACAGAATGTCCGCCATCACATTTTCTGAACCACGGATAGCTCGTACCGAAAAATGAAAAGGTTGAAGAGCGATTGCGTATCGAGTTGATCTCGAGCTCTTCAAGTTCTTACTTTGGATAGCCGTAAGAGCTTTTTGGTCAGTTTCCACTACGAAATGCGCGCCCAGAAGGAATCTTTGGAGTTTGAGAATTGACCAAACCATTGCCAATAATTCACGGTCTAAAACCGAGTAATTCCTTTCTGCAGCATTAAGTTTTCTGGATATGTACATTACAGGATGCAGAGTTCCAGAGTACTCTTGCATTAGTGCCGCTCCAATCCCAGTGGATGAAGCGTCACTACGAAGAACAAATGTCTTATCTGTTGTAGGTAACACTAAAATAGGTGGTGATGAAAACATAGTTTTGATCTTCTCTAGTGAAGATTGGCATTCATGAGACCAGTGAACCATGTTAGGCGACCCTTTCTTTAATAGTGTAGAGAGAGGTGCCATGATAGAGGACAGATTCGGAATGAAACGTCCATAAAATTGTATGAGACCTAAAAGACTTCGCACTTGCTTTTTAGTCCTAGGGATAGAGATGTTAAGTATCTTAGTGATATTATGGTCTTCTGTCTTCAAGAAACCGTGACCTACTCGATGGCCTAAGAAAGCAATTTCGCTAAAGCCAATACAAGCTTTAGATGGTTTTGCTGTCAGGTTATACTCACGTAGAGTTGATAATAATTCAACTAATCCTGAATAGTGATCTTCCCAAGTATCGCTGAAAAGACAGATGTCGTCTAGATAAGCAATGACATCTGACCGATACGATAGGATTCGACGCATCATGCGTACAAATGTAGCTGGTGCGTTCATAAGGCCGAAAGGCATAAAATTCCATTGGAAAAGGCCTCTGGGAGTAGAGAAAGCGGTAAGAGGTTTGGCGCGTTCGGATAATGGAACTTGCCAATATCCTTTAGACAAATCAAGTTTAGTGAAAAAATGCGATTTAGAAAGACGAGTAAGTAACTCTTCTAGTAAAGGCATAGGTTCAGCATCGAACTTCGTAACTTGATTCAATTTGCGATAGTCAACGCAAAGACGTATGTTATTGTCTTTTTTTCGAACAATAACCATCGGCGAAGAATATGCAGAAGTGGATGGTTCGATTATTTGTAAATCTATCATTTCATCCAACTCCTTTTCAACCTGTGTTTGGAAATGTATAGGGATAGGATAAGGCCTAACCCTAATTGGAGTATGTTCAGTTAGAACAATGTCATGCTCAATGACATGAGTTTGTCCAGGGATGTCAGTGAGGACATCCTGAAATGTTTGTAACATAGACGAAACTTGTCGCCGTTCTCCTAGAGACAAATCAGGAGAAACAGTAACGTCTTTCCATGATTCACTAGAATGAAGTGGGATCATTGGAAGCGGGAGATTAACATCCGAAAAACTTGTTTCCTCATCCTGTATTACAGACAGTGATGAGTAATGACCATGTTTGACATGAGAATCGTCCGTTGCCTGGAAAATAGGCTGTAGATAGTCAGGACGTTCATGGAACTCCGTAAGCATATTGATGTGGAAGGTTTTATGCTTCCCGTTAATATCGACGATGTAGTCAACATCTGAAATTTTCGATATTATATCGTACGGACCTTTCCAACTAATAAGGAGTCTATTTTCACGACAAGGTAGCAAAACAAATGCTTTGTCACCAGGACAAAGTTGTCGTAAAGTTCTCTTCTTATTAGCAAATTGTCTTGCCTTCTGCTTAGCAAACTCAGAAGAGGACGTTGCCAATTTGCATGCTTCGATAATCTTTTGTCTCAGCGCGATGACATACTCGTAAGAAGATTTTGTGTCATCGTCAATATTGTCAGCTGTTATAAGATCATGCAGCAAAGACATTGGGCCGCGCGGTCGCGCGCCAAAGACAAGTTCAAAGGGCGAAAACCCTGTATGTTCATTGGGGACCTCTCTGTACGCGAAGAGGGCCGCGGGTAAAACCCTATCCCAATCCTGAGGATGATCCTCAGTTATCTTCCCTAATAAGTTCTTAAGTGTTCTATTTAGTCGCTCGACCATCCCATTGGACATAGGATGATAGATGCTACTCAAAGATCTCTCTATCTGTAGAGTAGACATTACTTGAGACATGGTATCCGATATCAGTTGGGTGCCATGATCTGATAATATTTCTCCGGGGAATCCCAGCCGAGAAAATATAAGCCAAAGAGCATCTGCAATGTCAGCGGTAGTAATGCTCTTTAGAGGGATAGCCTCTGGCCAACGTGTGCACATGTCTACACACGTTAAGATAAACTGATGTCCTCTAGCAGATTTGATCTTGAATGGACCAATGATGTCTATCGCCATTTTCTGGAATGGACGAATAGGAATATCTGCAGCCTGAATAGGCGCAGCATGACGAGGACCTTTGGATTTGACTTCTTGACATACTTTACAGGATCGACAATAGATCCGTATGTCCTTGTTCACAAAAGGCCAAAAGAAAGCCGCAAGAACTCTTGACTTTGTACGGGAAAAAACCCATGTGACCAGCACACTGAGAGTCGTGTGCATGTTGTAAGATCTTAACTCTCAAATTCTTGGGTACAAGAATCTGAGAATGACTTGACTTAGTGGAGTCTTGCACCATACGTACAAGTACGCCATTCTTCATTGTAATCCAAGATTTACAATTTGAATCTTTATTCGGATCACCTTTTGTTACAAGAGTGAAGAATTTCTTAAGAGTCGGATCTTCTTCTTGTTGTTTTATAAACGAGTCACGAGAAATTACCAAGGGATCATCTTGGTTATGCACTTCATTATCTTCAACAGATGAAGTTTCAGGCATATTGAAAGCTTGAGCTCTAGTGACTACTGCATTAGCAGATTGCATATTTTGATTTTCCCAAACGGAAATTTGCTCCGGAGTGCATTCTTGGACTCCGTGAATGCGACCGATGATAAGATCAGCGATCGGATCCGGCAAAAGACATGCGTGTACATCTCCTGTGAAGAAAGGAGTAGCAATCCTAATGATAGCGGTAGAGTATTTCTCTATGGTGCCGCCAAATGTTACGCATTTGACTACTTTGCCTGTAGAATGAGAAGGATCTATGAGTGACTGCCTAACCCCAATAGTTGTGCATCCAGAATCAAAAAGTACTGAGACTGGATTGTCATTTACTAAACCTTTGTGTAAGACAAGAGAACCTCTCCCATCATGCGCGATTGACGCAGGAAGAGCGGGAAGAGGATGGCCACAGCTTAAAGTAGACACTGTGGTTGGCTCAAATAATGTTTTGCATTGGGGGCACTGAGATGCTCTCCCAAAATCAAAAGCGGCACATGCCATATTATTAGAGTCATCATTATCTTTATTTTGTTTATAGGCTTCGTGGGACTCTTGCTGTGCAGAGTTCGCCTGGTAATGAGCTTTATGTTTTTTGAATTGTGCTCTACCTCTGTTATTATTGCCTCTGTACTTATCATTGTTTCCACTATTATAACCTCTACTCGGGTTTGAATCATAGCTCCTTTGGTTACTATCATCATATTCATTATAATGAGTATCTCGGTAATTATGATCCTGTTGTCTCCATGAAGGAAAACTTGGATAGTTTCTAGAATGACTTCCTTTGCGAAAGTTCCTGTAATTATGACCACCCCTGAATCGAGGGCTGTCAGCTCTTCTCCAGGTATTCGAAGAAGAACCCTGAAATGATTGGTTACCTTGGTTCTGATAACTGTAATAGTTACCTTTTTTATTAAACCTATTTTGAGGTCCTTGGAATTTGTGAGAGTGATTAGGGTTGTATGGTGTTGCAGAAGCAACTGGCATACCTTCTTTAACCTTACTATTGCTAATAGCTACGTCCGGATGTGCAGTGACGTATTGGGTACAATACTGTTCCATTTCTTTTAGAGACTTAGGTTTACGCTCATGTAAGAATTCGAGGAAAGGTTTATTTATACTTGACATAATCTTGTCTCTGAGTATCAAGTCCATAAGGGCTTCATAAGTCTTTTCTGTTTTGGATAGCTCAATCCAACGATCAAATGTAAGACGTGTTCTTGCAATGAATTCTGAGAATTCTACACCTGCCTCAGGCACCATTGTCTTAAACAACTTCCGATAACCCTCTTCAGACAACTGATACTTCTTTAACAAGGCTGCCCTAATAACATCATAGTTATCTTTGTCAGCCTCTTCAACCAAACTTAAACTAGTCAGAGAATCACCTTTCAGATTTTCTGATAACTGGTTAGCATATTGTGATTTGTCCACATTATGTGCTCGACACGAGCGTTCAAATCTGTTTAGCCAGAATGTTATGTCATCACTGGAAGGGTTGAACGCTGGTACCTTGACCTTGTAAGTAAAGGGTTTACCATTACCACTAGATGCTTGATTAACATTACTTATGTTTGTTAACTTTAATTTTTCTAACTCAAATGCTAAAAGTTCTTTTTGGTGTTCATGTTCTCTTATTGCTTTTTTTTCTTGAGCTTCAGCTTGTAATTTTCTCTCTTCTGCAGCAGCCTGTAATTTTTTCTCTTCAGCAGCAGCTTCATCTTTTCTTTTCTCTTTTTCCATTTCCATCTGGAATCTTTTTTCATCAGTCTGTATCTGCAATTTCTTTTGTTCATCCTCTCTTTGTAATTTTCTTTCCTCAGCTTCTAATTTCTTTTTCTTCAATCAATGCTTTTCTTTCTTCAGCAGCCAATGCTTTGTCATATTGAGCAACTGCCCATTCTTCTAACTGCTGACCAGTCTTATCAAGAGCCCTGCCTTGTGTGATAAAATAATCCAAGGTAGACATCTTGTCTAATAAGATCAGTAATTTGCAAAAGTAAATAAATTTACTTTCTTAGTCTTAATCAAAGACTTTGTATGATAACTTTGTAACCTGTGAAAAATAGTACTTAACTATCCCAATCACTGTGGGAAACAAGCCTTACAAAGGTCTTGTATAAATCCTTATATAATAACAGCTATAAGTTGCTGGTTCACTCTATAATATAAGTGCAGTGCACCAGAAATAGTGTTTTATATCATCAACTGTGTACCTTTAGTAATAGCAATTAACTATCAGTTGATTCTTGTACATCAATTTATATGATCAACTATATTTTAAATAGTGTATGTCGATCAGGCACAAAACAAAACAGTTATACAGAAAAACATGAAAACATTTGCGGAAATGAAATAAATAAAATTGGAAAAACAGTAAAAGATAAACCGCAAGAGGATAACAAATACAAATAACGCCACAGTATATAAATATAAATTGAGAATAGAACTGAAAGATAGAATAGGGTAGACCAACAAATTACAAACAAATCAAAACAAACTAAAGAACAGAGGAATATTACAAAAACAACAATGAGTACAGACTTCACAGCTAACACTAATAGCAACAGCTGTCGCAGCAAATTTTCAATGAAGAAAATTGCACCTATAGAAACGCACACATCAGACCCTCTATTACGTGGGATACTCTGCTGTGTGACACCGCCCAACCGAAATAACAACCCGCTGGATACAAACAAATATCACATATAAATAGTTAAACATAAATACATAAATGCATAAATAGTATGGCAATATGATGTAAATAGAGTGTTGCAGAAAGAATGTGTTGGAATGAAGGCTCAGTTACACTGCCTAATAGTACAGTACTGTGGTACTTTATTAAACAAATACTTCTGGTCTAATTATTTTAAATTCAACACAGAAATAGAAGCTCCATCGTTGATTTGAATGATAACAATCAATGTAGGACTTCTCAGTTCAATAACATTTTCTTTCGCAAACACTGTCAAATATTCTCCAGTCCTGATGTGTAATGTTCTATGTTTCAACCAAGCTCGCTGTGTAACACTGTCAGTTGTATGGCAAATGTCCAATGAACCAAATGTCAACAAACCCTGACCTAGTTACTGCATACTCTCGACAGGACAGGTCACGCTGACATCACTGTAGAGTTGTACTGCTGATGTATTTGTGTGTCGTAACAGACCCCAAGGAACGTCTGGTCTCAGTAGTTTACTTCTCAATATGGTCACTGTGCAGGTTGACCCAGGAAGCTGGCACACCAGTTGTTAAACTCTTTCTTTGTGTGTAGTTGTTAACTCATACTGGCTACTAGTTGTTGAATCATGCTTTATTTGCTAAATGATGTGAATGTCCACCAGTGGATAAATGTAGATGTTGGGACTGGTGTAGTAAAGTGTAACGATTGTCAACTCATCAAACCCAGCACAGTTTTGGTCATACAGGTCATCTTGTCCTGGAACGTGATGAGGCTCCGACAAGAATGTGAGTGTAAACAATGAGTGTGTATCTGAATGTCAGTACGCGAATGGTAGAATGATTCGATAGAGTTGACAGGTTGGTAGTACATCACTCATACTCACACTGTTCGAATTCAAGAAGTACTGGAACTACGGTGGTCTTTTTATAACATTTAATGGGACGCACACTTGGACAGTACGTGTATGGTTACAGGAACAAATGTCGACATAGACAGCATAATGTTGATCACAGGAATATCATCTTAAGTTAGCATTCATGCTTGGCAAATATCATAATGGAGCATTCGTAAATAAGCATTCAGCGTTCCATCATGTAAATCATCTGGCTTTACTGACTGGGCACGTCAGACCATAACCAATACATAGGAAGGCTCCTAGACCTAACCTCGTCTAGCGAATATTCCTTCACGTAAAGTTCAATATATATATATTTCATAATATAGGAATCCCAGACATGGGTTCTCACATGTAGCAGTGATCTCTTGGTTCATCGAGCGATAGTACAGGCATCCCTTTTTCTCACTCGATAAATACAAAGTATATGAATTTCAACATGGCTGTTCTCTCTCTCGTGAGCTTCACTCACTATAGAATATAGACCAAAATTAGTCATTCATTAAATGTCCTCATTTCTTCATAGGTTCTCTCATAGAGGTAATTGAATAATATCATACAATCCAGTGCTGATACATAGGAATGTCTTCTTCCTTTGAATGGATATTCTTTTTAAAAGTACCACTGTGCATCTGCTTATCAACAACGATGGCGAAGCCCAAGTTCATAATAAATTGTGGTTTTACCTTTTTATGCGAAATATAACTTTGCCATTCCTTGGCAAAAGAGAATAAACACTGGGGTAAAGTACATAAACATGTCTAAATGATTATCACTTTTCCCCATCCATATATAGATCACTATTTCGGCAAAAAGCCTGCTACAACAAAACTCGGCATCCTCACAGGATGACAGCCATGGATCACACCCTTTGCTAGCGATACTTCCGCTGCATAGCCTTTGACCTTTTCTAGCGACAACCAAATTAGTTCGACTTAGAAATGCAAAGATATCCATATATAAGACAGACTCGTCCTACTCATACAAACACTACGTATAAATTCAGGCCATAGATATACTGAAGCAAGAACAATCTATTCCTACCCAGCCACAGAATAAATCGCAGTAGGCCTAGAGTCGTCTGCGGAGTCCGATCGAAGATGACAGAACTATTTTCAAGGGAAGCAACCCAAAAATGACTTCTCCTTAAGCACTTAAAAAGGAAATACTTTGCTTACCAAAATATTTGCGAACATAAGAATATAAATGTATTATATTGCAAGATAGTAAAAATTGCCCTTTACAACACCTCGTTTAATTCCCAGTCCTATGCAAGGAGACAAAACAGAATAAGGAAACTTTCCCTCAGACATCATCGTTTAGAGCCGACTAACAAGAGATTGTGCATGAGTCTGGCAATCTCATCACATAAGTAAACTACTTCAAAATCCATCACTGCAGGCACACTTGAATGCTTTGACGCAAGCTTACTGATTGGTTTGGTTTGGTTAAGGACTATCTTCATTGCACACGGACTACGCCATCAGTGCTCCGATCTGCTCCTTTAGATCACACTAGGAGGATCTCAGCACAGTGCACGAACTCCGTAGTAATGGCGAGAATCCCAATGTGTGTATATAGGAATAACGCTTACTGAAAGAGAACCAGGAATAACGCTTACTGAAAGAGAACCAGGAATAACGCTTACTGAAAGAGAACCAGGAATAACGCTTACTGAAAGAGAACCAGGAATAACGCTTACTGAAAGAGAACCAGGAATAACGCTTACTGAAAGAGAACCAGGAATAACGCTTACTGAAAGAGAACCAGGAATAACGCTTACTGAAAGAGAACCAGGAATAACGCTTACTGAAAGAGAACCAGGAATAACGCTTACTGAAAGAGAACCAGGAATAACGCTTACTGAAAGAGAACCAGGAATAACGCTTACTGAAAGAGAACCAGGAATAACGCTTACTGAAAGAGAACCAGGAATAACGCTTACTGAAAGAGAACCAGGAATAACGCTTACTGAAAGAGAACCAAATGTCGTGGTAGCTCTATGCTTCATAAGGAGCAGACAAAAAAATAACGATAACGAAGATTTGTGTTTGTTGTATGCAATGTCTGTGTTTGTTGTATGCAATGTCTGTGTTTGTTGTAATCAATGTCTGTGTTTGTTGTATGCAATGTCTGTGTTTATTGTATGCAATGTCTGTGTTTGTTGTATGCAATGTCTGTGTTTGTTGTATGCAATGTCTGTGTTTGTTGTATGCAATGTCTGTGTTTGTTGTATGCAATGTCTGTGTATGGTGTAGGCAATGTCTGTGTTTGGTGTAGGCAATGTCGAGGAAGTTGAGGGGAACGGCGGTACGATCATATGTAAACGTTGCTGCAAAACCTATATTGGCCAAACAGGCAAACGACTTGGGGACAGATTCAGCCAGCACTTAAATGACATCTCTCAGCAAAAGTCCACACCAGTTGCCACACACTTCAATAGTCCTGACCACCAGGGTCCCATCGACATCCAGGTCACTGCGATCCGATCCTGCTCCTCTGACACTGCTAGCCGAGAACAGCTTGAGAACCGTCTTATCCACCGCATGGGGTGTCTAAAACCAGCCGGTCTCAACACTTTCCACACCTTTGTCTGAGGTCACCCTTTCCTCTCTTGCTCTATTTGGACTCTTTCCACTCTTATCCTATTCTTCTATTTTTATGCCATCCTCCATAATATGTATGGATGTACACGTTTTCTAATTTGTCTTGATTTTTTATTTCATATTCATTTATCTCCTACTTATTCTGTCCTCTTCTATTTCCAGTCCCCACCTTTATTACATTTGGGTAGTTTTTTGTTCAGTTTCGTTTTTTAGTTTTTAGCTTCTTAGTATGTATTGTGTACTTCCGGGGTCAGAAGTCACTTCCTTTTTAGCCATGCTTCGCCTTCAGGGAAGTACCTAGATTTTATTTTTATTTTTATTATTATTATTATTATTATTTTTATTTATTTTTATATTTCTTTAAGTTCTTATGTCTCCTATCTAGCCTTCACTTTCTTTCTTTTCCTGACGAAGGCCTTGTGGCCGTAACGTAGACTACTTTCTTTGTCTTTTGTCCTCGTAAGACGAATCACCTTTTTTCGATTTTTTTTTCAAACCCACCCAGTGTAGGCAATGTCTGTGTTTGTTGAATGAAAAGTATGTGTTTGTTGTAGGCAATGTCTGTGTTTGTTGTAGGCAATGTCTATGTTTGTTGTAGGCAATGTCTGTGTTATTTGTAGGCAATGTTTGTGTTTGGTGTAGGCAATGTCTGTGTTTTTTGTATGTAATGTATGTGTTTGTTGTATACAGTATCTGTGTTTGTTGTTGGCAATGTCTGTGTTTATTTTAGGCAATGTCTGTATTTGTTGTAGGCAATGTATGTACTTGTTGTAGGCAATGTTTTCGTTTGTTGTAGTGCGATGTCTATAGTTGTTGTAGGCAATGTCTATGTTTGTTTTAGGCAATGTTTGTGTTTGTTGTAGGCAATGTCTGTGTTTGTTGTAGACAGTGTCTATGTTTGTTGTAGGCAATGTCTGTGTCTGTTGTAGGCGATGTCTGTTTGTTGTATAATAATAATAATAAATTCTTTAAGCGCCAAACACGGCGCATAAGGCAGAAACCAGTGCTCTCCAGGTTGTTCGTTGTGACGCCACTCCTCTTAGCTCTTGCACATTATTTAGGCCCAACGTTCTTCCTTCTCTTATTATTGTTCTTCTGAGTGTTTCTTTTGGTCTTCCTTTTTTCCGCTTACCCTCAGGAACCCAAGTGAGCGCCTGTAGTGGTATTCTGTTGTTTTGCATTCGATATATGACCATCGTCTTTTCCTTATATAGTCGGAGACATATTTCTGCCTAGAGTCTTCTCTTATTTGTCGATTAGTCTTGAATTCTTTCCAACTGATGTTCATGAGTTTTCTAAGACATTTGTTCTCGAATGTATTCAGCTTGTTCTCCAATGATTTTGTTATTTTCCAACTCTCACAGCCGTATGTTAACACTGAGATAAACATTTGAATTAAACAGACGAAGCTTGGTATGTATATTCAATGATCGTAATTTCCAAATGTTAGATAATCTATTGAAGGCGCTAGCTGCCAAAGCAATTCTAGTATGGATTTCTCTTGTTGTGTCACCATCCTGAGTCATTTTTACTGCCTAAATAATTGAAACTTTCAACTTTCTGTAGTTTTTCCCCGTTCAAGATGATATCAAAGGTCTCGTTAGAAAAGTTCATAGCTTTAGTTTTAGAGGCATTTATTTGGAGACCAATTTTAACCGAGAGATGACACAAATTATTTATTGCTTCTTGGGATTGTCTTGGTGTTGAACTTAAGAATGCTACATCATCTGCGAAATCCAGGTCCCCCAGGAATTTTCCATTTGTCCATTTTATACCCAATTGTTCATTGTGGGTATAGTTTCTCATAACCCAATCAATAGCTATTCCAAAAAGTAGTGGTGACATAATACAGCCTTGTTTCACCCCTGTTTCTACTGTAAACCATTCTGTATTCCCTTTATTTGTTCTAACACAACATCTTGCATTGTCATATAGCGCTTTGATTATATTCACATATTTTGTTGGAAAACCATAGATTGTAAGTATCTTCCACAATGATGGGCGGTGTAGACTATCAAAGGCTTTTTGAAAATCGACGAAGGTGATAATAAGTGGCGATTGCCTTTCCACTGATTCTTCTATAATTGTTCTTAGTGTGAATATTTGATCAATACATGATCGTTTCGGCCTGAAACCCGCTTGTTCTTCTCTGATCTTTTCGTCAGCATGCAATTTAAGTCTTTCTAACATCATGCAACATAATAATTTTCCAGGTACTGATAATAGAGATATACCACGCCAGTTATTACAGTCTGATAGATCACCTTTCTTCGGTAACTTTACAATAATACTGTCTTTCCATTGTTGTGGTGGTTGTTCTTCTCTCCATACTTCATTTATAATATCTAAAATTCTCAAGAGGTTGTTGTCATTAACTGCTTTAATCATTTCCCCTGAAATTTCGTCAACTCCAGCAGCTTTAAAATTTTTTAATCTTTTAACGGCTTGTTTGATCTCGTCCAGCGTGAATTCATCGCAAGTTATTGGCAAAGTGGTTGTGGATGTTTCATTATTAAAATCAGGTGTTACTGTTGGTGGTGGTCTGTTTAGCACCTCCATGAAGTGCTCAGCCCATCTCTTCATTTGTTCTTTTTCTGTTGGTATTGAATTCCCTAATTTACCTTTAACAGGTGTTTCCATAGCAGTAGGCTGGTGACATAGTTGTTTTGTAATTTGATAAAGGCATCTACTATTACCAGTTCTTGCAGCATTTTCAGCTTCTACGGCCAGTTCATTGATGAAATGTCTTTTATCTCTTCGAGTTTTTGTCTTCACTTCTTTATTTAACAAGTTATAAGTTAGTTTGCAAGATTCAACTGCATTATGTGTACTTGCCGCTAGTAGTTTAAGTTTTGCTGTTTTCCTTTCTTGTATTTTATCCCAAGTATCTTCTCTCATCCATTTTTTCTTTTTATGTACTAGGTATCCGGTGGTCGCTACAGCTGCTTCTGTCATTGCTGTTCTCAGTTGTTCCCATTTAGTATCGATTGTCTTGGTGGTGATATCGTTGTCAATTTTGCCTAAAGCATCGAAATAGTTGTTCATTTTGACATTATATTCCTTCTTTATATCATTTGATTGCAGTCTGTGTACATCTATTCTTCTATTTTTATTCGGTTGGTATAACTTCTTCAGTTTAATTCTCATTTTAGCTATGCAGAGGTTATGATCGCTTCCGATCTCTGCACCTCTGTATGCTCTGACGTCTTGAACTGATGAGCGAAATTTAGCGCTTATGCAGAAGTGATCTATCTGGTTCTTAGTTCTGCCATCAGGTGAATTCCATGTTATCTTGTGGATATTCTTATGTGGAAAGATGGTGTCTGCCACAACGAGGTTTGATATTTCACAAAGTTCTAGAAGTCTTTCGCCATTTTGATTCATACAGCCTATGCCATGAGTACCGAGATATCTTTGTACTCCATCGTTGTTGTCACCTACTTTGGCGTTAAAATCACCCATGACTGCTATTATGTCATGCTTGGGTATTGTGTTGATGGTACTTAGAAGTGCTTCATAGAAGTCATCTTTTGTGGTATCAAGAGCGTCGTTAGTTGGTGCATAACATTGTACAATTGAGAGCTTGAAAAATCGTGTCTGAAATCTAGCTAATATTAGCCTCTCATTGATAGGTACCCAGCTGATAAGCGATGCTGCTGCTTTCTGTGTCATTAGGATGGCTACTCCCTCTGTGTGACGATTATCATTACTACCAGAGTATATAATTTGCTTTTTTTCTTCTGAAATATATTTTATGCCCTTCCCCGTCCATCTACACTCGCTGACACCCAATAAGTCCAACTTATAATTATCCATTTCTTTAATTACTTCTTCCAATTTTCCGTCTTGATACATAGTTCTTACATTCCAGTATCCAATTTTAGAAATCTCCTTAGCCCCCAAGATATTAGAGTGAGTCATGTTTACTGTCGAGCCTGGTTCTGTTTCGGTAACAATAGCTTGTTTTACGATAGTGAATTGTTAACTCACTGATCAACCCTCCGATCCAACCGACCGATTCAAGGGTTTGTTGTATGCACTGTCTATATTTCTTGCAGGCAATGTCTATGTTTGTTGCAGGTTATTGTAGTCAAAGTCTATGGTTTGTTGTAGGCAATGTCTATGTTTGGTGTAGGCAATGTCTGTGTTTGTTGTAGGCAATGTCTGTATTTGTTGTAGGCAATGTCTGTGTTTGGTGTAGGCAATGTCGGTGTTTGTTGTATGCATTGCCTGTGTTTGTTGAATACAAAGTCTGTGTTTGTTGTATGCAGTATCTGTGTTTGTTGTGGGCAATGTCTGTATTTATTTTAGGCAATGTCTGTACTTGTTGTAGGCAATGTTTTCGTTTGTTGTAGGCGATGTCTATAGTCGTTGTAGGCAATGTCTATGTTTATTTTAGGCAATGTTTGTGTTTGTTGTAGGCAATGTCTGTGTTTCTTGCAGGCAATGTCTATGTTTATTGTAGGGAATGTCTATGTTGTTGTAGGCAATGTCTATGTTTGTTGTAGACAGTGTCTATGTTTGTTGTATGCAATGTCTGTGTTTGTTGTAGGCAATGTCTATGTTTGTTGCAGGTTGTTGTAGTCAAAGTCTATGGTTTGTTGTAGGCAATGTCTATGTTTTTTGTACGTAATGTCTGTGTTTGTTGTAGGCAATGTCTGTATTTGTTGTAGGCAATGTCTGTGTTTGGTGTAGGCAATGTCTGAGCGTTGGTTAGTTTTTGTGTTGTCGAAATCGATAAAAAGTTTTAACTCTGAGATCAGGGTTGGTGTTTGTTGTAGGCAATGTCTGAGCGTTGGTTAGTTTTTGTGCTGTCCAAATCGTGAAAGTTTTAACTCTGAGATCAGGGTTGGTGTTTGTTTAACAAAATTATTGAGTTAAAGAACATATAATTTGATTACACGATGATAGGAAACTTTATACAGAGCGATACAACAGGAGGCAATCTGATCATCATACGAACTCCCCCCCTCATCGATCAAGTGTTTCGGCCCCTTAATCTCTTTTACACTCTAAGGGGGGAGGAAGGGCGGGCCCACTTGGGTCATGACTCCTAAGTGTCAGCCTCCTGTTGTCTTGTGCAGTGAATTGAACCCACTCCACCTTGGTTGCAGATTTCAAATTCCTATTCTCTACCAGCTGGAGGCAATTAAGAAAGTAACCCCTATGTTCAAACCAAATTACTGTCCCGAGTTCCATAGCCCGTTGCGGTTGTTGGACAGCCAGCACGATGCCTTTTCCGCAGTTTCGCTGAGCCTCTTGAGTGCCCTTATTCTTGACTGTCCCCTCAACCCCCCATCAGTATTATTAAGGTATCGTTTATTTTCCAATAAAAGTTTTCAACATTGATCACTTATAGACAAAGCGAGCACCTTGGCAGTGGATACAAATCTGCGCTGGTTTTATGGTCACTATTGATTTTACAAGATTGGCAGAGAACATTTTGGAATTCTAATTCCCGAGTTTAGCAAGTTGAGGTCTAAATGAGAAGTAATTTGACTCTATTGTAGATTCAGGTCTTTACAGTCTGCCACTCCCACTCCACTCTGTCAAAGTAATTCTAGACTGTTCTCTCTCTGTATATCTCTATTTTACCTTGTCAGTTTGCGAGCTTTTTACATCTGTTTGAGTGTCACATGAAGAGTTATTTTTGTGGTTTCTATGAAAACAGTGAATATATACATAATGTAATACACATTGTGAGTAGAATAATGATCTCAAATACATTGTAACGTTCTATCACTCATTCACTCTCTCTCTCTCTCTCTCTCTCTCTCTCTCTCTCTCTCTCTCTCCACCACAAAGAGACTAGACTGCACTCCCTGCATAAGAGGGCGGTACGTCTAATCTTATAATCGCACGACACAACATGTAGGGATAAGAAAGAAACCCAACAAATTGTCCCTAAAGAAACGTAGTGCTACTACTATGTTTGTGAGAATGTAGCTGTATATCAATGTACTTTTGAAATAAGTAATGTTTTAGTTTGCTAAAACATGAAGATGTATTTGAGAATGAGCAGATATACAATTTTCTTATTTTTTTTTAAAATAACTGCTGCAAGACCCACACTCCTTTCCCCCTTTGTTCTGCTACAGAAGTGTAAAAAAGTAATCTATTTTTCTTTTTTAATTTTCTGTCCATACCATACGGAAATGAGCGAGAATGTGTTTAAATATTTTTCATATTGATGATTGACGATACATGTAAAAATGCACATAAATTGTTGACAGTTTGACCGCATGAGTGTGTGGCAGGACCATAAATGTATGCTGTTACATTACCCTTATAATTTTGCATGGCTTTAAAATTAATAGTTAAAGTACGTGTCGGGATGAAATGATAAGTCACCAAGATGAGAGAGAGAGAGGAAAAGCAGAATGTTAGACGAGTCCGCGCACCCAATTCTTAATCGTATGAAAATAAAGTTCGTTTGTTCATTGTCTCTCTCTCTCTCTCTCTCTCTCTCTCTCTCTCTCTCTCTCATATATATATATATATATATATATATATATATATATATATATATATATATATATATATATATATATATATATATATATCTTAGCAAACATACAAACAGTTCCTCACATCAAAACACTGTCAAGCACACAATATGGATGACACAGTGAACACTTCCACATATTAACAAGAATCCGTCACACACCATCACTTCGCGCACATTGTACAAACAGATCGTCATGAATACATTCTTCCCGTCACACTCTGAACATTCAGTCGCAAACTATGCCATATTGAACACATCCTGTCACACTGGCAAACTTCCACACAACCAATGTTTTGGACACTGAACAGCACTTCCAACACATAACAGCCGTCACAGACACATCTGAGCGGTCACAAACACAGTGACAAACATAAAACGGAGAACACAACTTCGTCACAGAAACACGAACATTTAGTCTCAAACACGTACACTGAAAAGAGATTGATTAGCTAAGCGGTTACAGCGTATTCCTTTCGTGGTGAAGTTACTGTTTCACGCTCCTCTCTACCCAGCTGTAAATGGTTACCTGACTGCAATTGAGTTAGGGAAGGAAAAGGTAGCGAGGAAGGAAACTAGTCACCCCATCTCATAAAAATGCAGGAGCTAGTATAGTAAGTCTCTAACACTTCACTCCCCTACAGCAGTAGTTGCTATAAAACTACTATATGCTATGAGACTATCTTTACCACACACACACACACCTCCTTTCACATATTTATCTTTGTCTCAGTCACAAACTCAGGCACACACATCAATCTTCGTAAATACCCAGTGGAGAGAGACGGTCTAATTTTTGACCACTCTCCTACAGTTCCAGGAAGGATTCTACAACAATAGAACACTTTCTCTTACACGCAATAAATTAGAAATACTAAAGATACCGCCCGTGTAGAAAGTGGACCCTTGCCTGGCTGCGTACTTTAG
>JAMPIV010000509.1:87500-137500 GCA_024509875.1 Oreohelix idahoensis
CTTCGCCGTGTTCTTGAGAAACAACACTGGTCGATATCTTGACCAAGGAGTATGCTACCAGCCTCTGGATTCAGCAAAACTCAGACCAGGTGCTGCTTTAATACTTTAGTACCACGGTCCCTGAAACAAGAAGGTTGTACCTCCTACTTCAGAACTAATTTATAATCTATTTCCACACTGAAGCACAATACATAACAAACACAGAGTTCAGCGCGGTAGGCCAACTGCTAGCTTCTCATGAAACAATATACACCAGTATTCCTCTCCCTAATGGTTACAACGCCTCTGCAAGTCCAGCACTATTTCCTTCTATTTAATAAGATAGGTGTCATAGTACTATTTGGCAATCCCATGCAGTTATACTCCTCTCCGACAAGTTTTGTTCATGGTGGAGCAATATCTAGGCTTTGCCTCATGTTTGTTACTGAACCACACACATACAGACATAAATTATCAATTCACATTCAATTTTCATCAAAAAGATATCAAATATGTCTAGCTTACCACAATTCAAGGAAATATTAAACAAGTACGTTGACTGGTGATGAGTTATGGCACAATTCCGATCTGCCTCTGTCCCAGGCTTTTATTAGAAAAATATGAGCTGGTTCTCAACGCACTTGCTTCTACAAAGTTTATTTTCAAAAAGTGGCACTGAACAGACGCTCCTAATTGACTATATTAAATGGTCTAGCCAATGAGACCATGTTTACAAAAGCATTTTGAAAAAATGTACCCTTCCTATCGTTTCCATTAACAACCAAAAATAGTATTTGCAGTCGACTAATCATGTTTCGCCTTACATATTATTCTAGCCAATCAAATCGGATTTAACGTGGTGGCCTCATTTCCTCTAAAGCAGTGTCCAAACACGCCATTATGAGCAAATATGATCCTGTGTTGTCAGACAACACCACTATAGTATTTTGGCTATAATTTGTTAATTATTAGACTATTTGCTTAACACCTAACATATTCTTTGTCAGCAAGTCCTAAGGCACCCAAATATATAAGTTTAATGGAGCTAAGTGGCTTCGTTCAAAATATGTATTTTCTTCTTCCACCCGTTCACTTCTATACGATGGGGTGTCTTCTGTACTGTCAGGCTAATGTCAGGATTTCAGACGTAAAACAGTATTGTGTCATGTTTCCTAATAAGCATTAAACATGTTTTTTAAAACCTTACCTCGTATTGGTAGTGTTTTTTGTCACTGTTTATTTGAAAAAAAAATCAAGACTGCATGCCTTTCGCGTGGGGTGGCATTAATTTTATATCGCGAGGCGACGTGGTAGTATTGCATGCGTTCCTCCATACATCTCTCTCTCTCTCTCTCTCTCTCTCTCTCTCTCTCTCTCTTCTAAGCCCGTCTGTCTTTTCGTTTACGTAGTGCATAAAATGACATTAATGTAATATTAATCTAGGTCATTACGCAGTGTGTCTATCAAGGTCGTATAAGAATGCAGTACCAGTTTTATTTTTAGAAACGCGTGTATTTTATGCAGTAGGCTTTACTAGCAAACGTGAAAGCGTTACAATTATGCAGACGGAGCATAAAAAGGGGTTTTTCTTGTTTAGCTAGTATGACGTTCTATAATACAGGCGTACGCTATTGTGACCGCACTGTTCTTTTACCATTCTTCTTTCTTTTTATTGAATTAATGCGTTAGGCTTTACATTTACTTTCTAATTTAGATATGTGGATTTAGAATGTTTCACGACATGAACAAGTTTCCTTAACGTGTCCATTGTCCATGGCCAGCCACAACTTCTGATCACCAGAGGACGGTCTTCTGTACTAGATGACTGCTTTGTAATGTTATCAACAAGTTTCCTTAACGTGTCCATTGTCCATCGCCAGCGACAACTTCTGATCATTAGAGGACGGTCTTCTGTACTCGATGACTGCTTTGTAATGTTATCAACAAGTTTCCTTAACGTGTCCATTGTCCATCGCCAGCGACAACTTCTGATCACCAGAGGACGGTCTTTTGTACTCGATGACTGCTTTGTAATGTTATCAACAAGTTTCCTTAACGTGTCCATTGTCCATCGCCAGCGACAACTTCTGATCACCAGAGGACGGTCTTTTGTACTCGATGACTGCTTTGTAATGTTATCAACAAGTTTCCTTAATGTGTCCATTGTCCATGGCCAGCCACAACTTCTGATCACCAGAGGACGGTCTTTTGTACTCGATGACTGCTTTGTAATGTTATCAACAAGTTTTCTTAACGTGTTCATTGTCCATGGCCAGCGACAACTTCTGATCACCAGAGGACGGTCTTTTGTACTCGATGACTGCTTTGTAATGTTATCAACAACTTTCCTTATTGTGTCCATTGTCCATGGCCAGCCACAACTTCTGATCACCAGAGGACGGTCTTTTGTACTCGATGACTGCTTTGTAATGTTATCAACAAGTTTTCTTAACGTGTTCATTGTCCATGGCCAGCGACAACTTCTGATCACCAGAGCACGGTCTTCTGTACTCGATGACTGCTTTGTAATGTTATCAACAAGTTTCCTTAATGTGTTCATTGTCCATGGCCAGCCACAACTTCTGATCACCAGAGGACGGTCTTCTGTACTCGATGACTGCTTTGTAATGTTAGCAACAAGTTTACTAAATGTGTGCATTGTCCATCGCCAGCGACAACTTCTGATCACCAGAGGACCGTCTTCTGTACTCGATGACTGCTTTGAATTATATTCCTGAGTTGACCTGTCTATATTGTTTTATTGATGTTTTTTGTGGATTAAACTTTCCAAAAAATGGGGTAGCCTGCCCCATGTCTAACCCTCATTAAGCACCCCTTACGATATGCGTACATATGGTAACTTTATAATGTTGCATGCCTTTAAATTAATGCTTAAAGTATCATGTGGGAATGAAAGGATATAGTATGCAAGATTAACGAGAGTGGAAGGGCAGAATGTTAGACGGGCCTGCGCGCCCAATTCTTTACCCTTCGAAAATAAAGTTCGTTCGTTCTTTCGTAGTATGTTACAGAGTTACTATCCTTTCTTCCCTGTCGCGCCCTAGTAACGTGTCTTAAATATCAGCTGTCCTGTATTTGCGATACATACTTCTTGTCCATTATGTAAACTATGAAAACCTTAATCCTGGAGTGTCACGTTCCACCACCCCATCGAATAATCTTCTTCTGGATTTTTCTTTTTATTCCTGATAGCTTCCATTTTGAAATTACATAGATAGCTTCAATTTTGAAATTACATGGATTGCTTCAATTTTGTAATTAAATGGAAAGCGGTTTTGTTTCAGCGATGAAGCGAATCGCTTTGTTACTTAGGGACAGGGCAAAGGGGCAGTACAGATACATACTGGGCATGTTAGAATTTGTACAGAAAAGATCTTTGCAGAGACTCGAAAGACAGTCACAAGACATATAAATAAATCAATTAATCAATTCCCGTTGGCTACTAAAGACGTAGAGATCTCCGACTAACACATGATCCCTCCTGTCACGTGCCATCAGCGCAAATTCTTTCCAAGTCATTCTCATCATTTTTACTTGTATCTCCAGTTCTCTTCTCCGTGTGTTTTTGATACACCTCTGCCTCTCTTACCTAGGCGACTCCAGAACAAGGGCTGCTTTGTAATGTTATCCACTGGTTTCCTCAATGTGTGTACTATCCATCGCCAACGTCTTCTTCTCACCTGTTGTTCCACAGGCGCTTGTCTGGTTCTTGTAATCAGTTCCGTGTCATACCATTTCAATCCTTCTATTCTATGCAAGCCCCTATTTACGAAAGTCTGTCGCTTTGTGGTTGTTGTTTTTGTTGTTCTCTATGTTTCACGGCCATACAATAAGATGACTTGACATTTAAACTGAAGATTCTTTTTTTTGTGTTGGACTTATTTCCTCTTAACCTCCATATAAACAGGTAAATGTGTGTGTGTGTGGGAGGGGGGGGGGGGGGAATAGCGCTTTTGATGACAATTTTAGCTACGCGACGAAGTAAGGGGGGGAGGTAGGATGGGTGTCATGGACGTATGATGCCTCAAATGTTATTTTATGACTCACCATTCTTTTTCGCTCCCCGTGGAACAGGAGGCAACACTTACTGTTCTCCGCTGAATCTTATTTTGGGCCTGCTTCTATGAGACTCTCCTAGCTCTGGCGTTTTATCCTACTATTCTTCTCCAGGGTCACTTTGGCCTTCCCACTTATCTCTTCATTGTGGGTTTCAGTAGATAACATTTCTGTTTAAAGCAGTTAATGTTTTTTTCTGATAAGTGAAAAGGCTTAACAGTGCATGGCAGTGAGATGCTTCAGCTAAAAGTAGATGCTACAGGGAGTTAGTCTGGTCTTTAAAAATGTAAGGACGATCGTTTCTTTACGGTCCATTTGAGTCGTTTCACTATAGCAGATATAAGTCACTTTTTGCAGTCGATACTAGTCATTTCTTTCCAGTCGATACCAGTCATTTATTTGCAATCGACATCATTTCATTTCTTTGTGTAGCCGATAAGTCATTTATTTACGGCCGACAAGAGTCCCAACCAGATAAGAGTCATTTTGATACAGTCGATAGGAGTCACTTATTTACGACCGATAAGATTAATTTCTCAGCAGCTGATAAGATGCCTTTCTTCACAACTTGATAAGAGTCAAAGCAACAAAACTGAATAGCTGTTAAACAAGCAGAACGTTTGGATTGTAAACCGCTTCCATTTTTTGTATTTTCGGCCATTGTTTATCACTACGAAATGCGAATAAAAATTAAGCTAACACACTGAAATTCCCACCAAAAGGGAACAAAGACCGTTCATAAATGCTTTAAAATGGGTTTACTTCCGTCCTGGATTAAATTTCGGTCATTTTAAAATGCTGGATCTGAAAAAGAATGAAAATTAGTTAGCGTCTTTAAATAGGCGTTACGGCCAGAGGAACGGAACTGAGAGTCTTTAAAAAGACATTACGTAACGTTTATCAACAGCTAATAAGATGCCCTTCTTCACAACTTGATAAGAGTCATTTCTTTATAGCTGAAAAGAGTCCTTTCTTTAAGGCCGTCAAGAGCCATCTCGTTACAGCTGATAAGAGTTATTTATTTACAGTCATTATGGCCATGTCTTTATAGTTAAGGAAGACTAGGGAGGAACTTAAAACTCTTTGCTCCTGAAGCCAGGAACGTCATAGCAAATAAACATACAGACGCCCTGACACCCAGGCGCAGAGATTTACGTGGACAAAGACTAAATGAAGATATAAAACATCCCGATATTGATGAGTTGTCTAGACTCAGCTGACGTTAAAGCAGGATTTATAGACAACAGACTACCAACGTGACTACTGGACATTAACAAACAGACAGAGAGAAAAGAAGAACTAATATAAACGAATAAATAGAAATAGTGTGGGTACAATGAGACAAGAACTGATAACTCTTACGGACAGTAGCAAAATGTAGACGAATGTTCCAATAATTGCACAATATATCTAATTTTCCAATCAAAATGTAATTTGCCTTAGACACCAAGCAATTCTGTCATATATCTCCTGGAGTGACATAAATTTGCTCTCCAATGATCATATAAATATAGCAACGAGAAACTCATATAGCAATGAAAAACTCATATAGCAACGAGAAACTCATATTGGTGTAAATTTTCTCTCTATTATTTCACAATATTAAATTTTATTCTTTCCAAATATCAAAATTGTTTATTGGCATCTGAAGGAGAATGGTATCTTCTAAATGTAACACTAGTTCTTGTGTACAGTTTAATTGTTTATGTTACTTATACTCATTCTATTGGCATAGTGGTTACAGCGCTGGCCTCTCGCGGTAAAATTACCGGGTACGTAACACGGTGCTATCACGCTCCAGTTTATCCAGCTGTAAATGGGTACCTAACTCTCCTCTAGAGTTATGGAAGGCAACAACAACGAGTAAGGGAACCGGTCACCCCAGCTCTGTTTTTTTGTTGTTGTTTTTTTTTGTTTTAAACGTACGCCCGCTATTACTCGAGGCGAGAATCTCCGGTTAGAATATCTAACCTGAGACTGATTTGTACGTGAGTATCCCTTTTTCCCTGTACACTGACAGGTGTCCACTCGCCATTCAGGCAGATACTCGCCGTCTTTGGAGGGTACCCATTAGAGCTGGGTTACTCAGGAGCTCCCAGTCTCTGGTCGACGACAAACCTTCAAATGACTTCGCCAGGGCTCGAATGAATCCAGTCCAGGTCCCGGTCAACGACACTGATTCAAATGTACTCTCCCGGGCCTGCTCCAGTGTCACCCGATCACCATTACACCAGCGCGATTCCCACCCCAGCTCTTGATACTGGACCTTGTGTAGTGAATGCTCTAACACTTCACTGCCCTACAGCAATATCTACTATCGGATACATTCATTCATTACCAACCAGCTTCCTAAGGAGCATAAGCCTTCAACAGATGTCAGAAAAGTTATTATGTCACGTGCCATCAGCTCAATGTCTTTCCGTGTCTTTTCTTCACCCCTTTCATTTCCGTCTCCAGTTGTCTTCTCCATGTGTAGTCTTAGGTCTACTTCTACTTCTACTTCTTCTACCCTGGTGATTCCAGAACAAGGACTGCCTTGTGAAACTATCAACAGATTTGGTCATTGTGGGTCCTATCATTGGGTCCTATCATTGGGTCCTATCAGTGGGTCCTATCAGTCGACAGCGTTCGTTCTTGCCATCAATTATATATATATGTATCCAATTACCGTAATCATATGGAAATGCTTAAAACTGTCTCACTCTTACGCACGCACACATCACACACGCGCATGTACACATGAAAAAGAAATATTAAGTTAAAAGACTTAAACACACACATACTCACACCGACACAACAAGTAAGAAAAAAGGGTGTGTCTCAGGGTTAAAGGTTGCTCCATATCAAAAACTGCAGTACAGGAGTGAAGTGTTAGAGACCTCTCCAAACTAGGTCCAGCTTTTTTATGAGATGGGATGGTCAGTTCTCTTCCTCGCTGCCTTTTACTGCCCTAACTCAAGAGCATAGGCAGGTACCCATTTACAACTGACTAGACCAGGGTTGTATCAGAGAGCCCGGTAACTGTGGCGCGGAAGGAAATCGCTGTAACCGATTGGCCAATCAGACACAGTTTACTTGAGCAAAAGCCTTTGAAAAGCATCTGTTACGTGCAGTCTTTGATATCTTACAATATTATACATTGGTATACTTGTTATGTTCGCAAATATTTTGTAAACAAAATAGATACTTTTTAGTGCTTAAGGAAAAGTCATTATTGAGTTACTTCCCTTGAAAGTTGTGTCGTCTCTTTCGATCGAACTCCGCGGATGAATCCAGTTTTACTGCGATTTATTCTTTGTTTGGGTAGTAATAGATTGTTCTTGCTTCAGAATATCTATGGCCTGAATTTATGTGTATTGTTTGATTGAGTAGGACGAGTCTGTCTTATATCTGTATATCTTTACATATCTAAGTCGAACTATATGTTCTTTTGTCTCTAGAGAGGTCAAAGGCTGTTCGGCGGATGTGTCTCGAGAGAGAGGTGATTTGGCTTCGCCCTGATGGGCTGTGTTTTTCTATGTCGGTTTGTCGCCGGAAAAAGTGATCTCTATATTTTTGGGGAAAGTGATAGTCGTCTAGACCTATCGTGTATGCTTTACCCCAGTGTTCATGCTTATTGCCAAGGAATGGCAGAATCATATTTCTGATACCAAGGTAATGAAAGATACTCTTTTGAACTCTCGTACGAAGCCACCGTTTTTCGATAGGTACGATTTGTACGTCTGAGAGGATACATTTAACTAGATGAAAAACGACTCTGATTCCTAGCAGCACTATATCCTGTAGAATGCAGTCAATTGTTCATGATAAAATCTACAGAGCAATGAAATGTTTAATGAGTGACTAACTTTAAGACAGATTCATTATCTGTATCCAAACGTGAGTGACAGCTCACGAGAGAAGCCATCTTGTAACTAAACATTTTGTGACTTTCAAGAAGAGAAAGGGATACCCCGTATTATCGCTTGATTAGTCCAGAGATCACTGCTACACATGAGAACCCATTGCTAGCGGTTCAATATGAGTATATGGAAAAATCTGTGCTGGACATTATGTTAAGGAATCTTCGCTAGACGAGATTAGGTCTAGAAGCCATCTTGGATATTGTTTATAATCTGACGTGCTTTGTCAGTAAACTCAGTATTGCCCATATATATATATATGGGCAATACTGAGTGCTTGGCTACCGACAGTCCATTATATTATTATTCTACATGAGTGCCCATGTAACATTGCAAGACCATTTATCCACTGTACCATGATGTATGATGCCAACCTGTGATTTGTCACTATCTGTGCTGTCGAGTGTGTACGTCCAATTAAACTGTAGTAAAGGTACACAGTCGTTGGTGTCGATGACTTCCAGCCATACATGAGTGTGAGAAAAGAACATTTGTCAACACCACGAACTCTTCTTATCATTCGCACATTATACACTCAATCTATGTCTACACACCACTGCGTAGGTCAAGTTGACATTCCATACTCAAACCACGAGCAACACAACAACACAGTAATTAACTCTGGTGATGTTCGAGTGAGCTTCAGATTTTTCAGCATGTCTCTTGCTCAGGGCAAGGGTCTTGTATTAAAAGAGTTTATCAACTGATGATGACGTCTGTCTCCCAAGAAAGAGACTTTATCAGCATCGCTTTACAGTATTTTTGTTTAACAATGTAATGTTTACAGCTCTGCAGGGGACCCTGACATGGAATGATATATTGTCACGGAATTGCCTCCCCTGCTTTACAGTAGTGATCACCCAGTGCCCAAAACTCAAGAGTATCTAATATGAGTCTTCAAAGGTTACCTTCGCACAAGATAACTCTTGGAAGAGCTGTAGATAGAAGGATAATGATGCTTCTATCTCAAGATATTTCATAAGTCACGAGCGTTGCTGCGTTGGGCAGGGCGAATGTTAACTTATATCTGATCCGCCGCTTTTTATGAAGAATTAAGCAATTACTAATTTCAGGTCGTTCAAGCCCCCACCCTGATTTACTCAGTGGAATTCTTTTTATTCTGGTATAGCTCTGTTTAGAGTGTAATTAATAAATTAACTGAGGCAAACATGCAGTGCATTCAAAATGATTAAATCGACGTTAAATTTGTATATTTAAAAATAATATTTAATTATCACTTAGGTTTTAACAGGGTTTGAAAAAAACTGAATTATTATTTATCAGAAAATTATCATCACTGTGTGATGTAATGGTAGTTTGTAAAGGAGGTCACTTGGCAGCTTTTATGTGTTACTTAGCTGTCAGTGACTGTTCTGATATTTTGGTTCTTGGTATACAGGATCGTTGATTCTGCTCGTCACTGGTCAAGGTTGTAGGGCGCAGCACGTCCCCAGAAGTGTCAGGGAGTGTCCCTCGTCTTTAAGCTCCGTCTGATGATGGTGTCTAGATTCGATTACAGGTAACTTGTACCCTTCTTGTTCCAGAGAAAGTACCCTCAACTGGTACCACCAACTGGTAAGGTAAAAGAAGAGAAACGAATACTCTCTGAGTATTGAGTTTCCCGACACATACATATGTGTCCCCATCTTCCTATTCCACCATCCCATCTACCTCAGACTTTACTCTCGATGAGAATTAAGCTTAATCCGTCGAGAGATAACTTTCTCTACATTTAAATTCTTATTCTTCTCGTTCGCTGCACATTTAAATTGAATAGCTTTATATTTACTTTACATTGAAATAAAATATTAACAGTATAGATAGAATATGTTTACATTTACATCTACACTTGTGGAAAAATGTTCACAATATAAATTGAATATGTTTTCATTTACATCTACACTGGTTGACAAGCTTGAAACTTTCATTATTTTTAAAGTGAATATGTTTACATTGACATTTGCTCTGGTTTGAAAATGTAAATATTATAATTAGAATGTACACATTTCTTTCATCTTTCCCCCCCTGCTCCATGTGGAACTTGGGACTACCTATGCTTTTAGTTCTATTTAAGAAACTAGCATTAAAGCAGTGACCAGCCTTTGCAGTGGTGGTTCATGAAATCATCATTCTATATGCTGAGGTTGCCAGCCTCAAATGACTTGGACATCCACTAGCAATTTTCACATATTAATATTCACATGTCAAGATATAAATATTAGTTTACATGTAAGTGATGAAAAATATAGAATGCAAAATGTACAACTTACGCCAATCTTGGATTAGAGACTGTTTGCTCAGAGAAGTAGGTTAAGACCCTGGCAGATGCCTTTTACACGTGTTTTTGGATGTCGTTACTTTAACAATAAATTCCCACTTTGACTTCGTGTTTGCAGTTTCCTCAGATTCTGGTTTTCCTTGTTAAAATAGTAGAGTTTGCCTGGGTTTTAAGTCCACAAGACGCTCAAACAAAGGTCTGAGTAATGGAGCTGATTCTAGTTTAAACTCTGGCAGTCTGGTTGTCGTCTTGGCAAGCGATTCTCACAGTGTTCTAAATAGTGTCAGATTATATGGCACTTTGCCTCCCCGCAGTTGTTGGTTACGATTTAGGCAGGGTCAATCAGGAATTGGGTAGTTCCTCTATTTAGAACCCCTGCAATTCGTTTCAAAACTGCATATTTAGGTGTGGTAATTCACAATTATTCCGACATGGAAAATTATGTGCGTGATGCAAAAGGTCACGTGTCCCATTATATGGAAGTGACAAGTCCGTGCACTCTTTCGACAATGTGTTTCAGATATAACCTCTTACTTTCCCGTTAAGTAATATCTTTGAAACAGGTGGACAGGAAATGATGATGTCATTCATATCTGTCCAACATGTGTCGCACAGACAAGTAATCTCTCTCCTCGTCGCTTGCGGACACAAAATATGGCTGCGGGCGAGTAATTTTATCGCCTAGCACGGCTTGAGCAAACAAAACTCGTCTCTTTACCATCTTAGCAAGTGCGACACGTTCTGCTTGTCGATGTTTAACCGAAGTCGCTGGGGCGATTTTAGTGTTAATTTGTAGTCTGATGTCGGCCACACCCGAGATTAACCAACATGATTGTCCGTTAATATTATCTCATTCGTTCCTTTCCCAGCAACGATGAACGGGTAACTAAACAGACATTACGACTTTTCGCTGAGAGGAGTGTAAGAATGTTTGAAAATACTAAATATCTGCTACATAGCAAATAAACAAAAGGGTGCCGACCACTGAAAAGCATGTAATAAGTCAGAACAACAACTGTCACCGAATACAACCGTAGTGGACAAGAGAGCGACCCAAAATTATGTGACCTATATGGCGCCTCTTAGACTCGGCAAACTTTGTGAGATGGGGACAGTGAGATTAATCTGAGTGTCCCATATAGAAAGAGAAGCAGATATTGGAACATGTGCTCTCGGCTTTCTAGGTGACGCAAGAGCAAGATCGATACGCAGGGCACCACAACAGAGTGCTAAATACAACCGTATTGCTATAACAAACCTGGCAAGGATGAAGGCGGACAGCAAAGGCAGACCGAGTACCACAAATACGTACTTTCTGGGAGCAGGAGAGTCAGCACACCCCAGGCCAAATATCAGTTTACGATCTATTCTTGACGGTGCAAATGACTGGGTGTGACGGTATTGTCTCCCCTGCTCCGAAGCAGTGGTCCAACAATGGCCAAACTTTGACTATAAAAATGAGGGTCTTCAAAGATATCAACCTTCGCTCAAAATTACTATTGGCAGAGAAAAATAATAAAAAACGATGCTTCTGTTAAAGGAGCCTCACAGGATTTTAAAGAAATGAAAGCATAACAACTAACACCATCTAAGCTGTCATGAAGATATATATCATCTTCAGAGAATTAAAACTATGGTGAAGATTAGGGAGAAATGTGAAATGTTCGTTAGTTGCGCTGTTATAGTACTTAGCTCCGGTGTTGGGTCGGTTGACGGTAGCTTCAGCGGCTGTTGGCTCCCACAGGGCCTTGGAATGTACGTCTCTTAAATAGTCAAATACTGTGGCAGCATCAGGTCTCATGCATTAGAGCTGAGGTAACTACAATGGGTGTCAAGCGTCTTCAAGACCCGCCTGATTGTTGTTTTTGTTGTTGTTTAACTAGGGCTGCTGAGCTTCTCGCTCTTTTGCACCCAGTGCCAAGTTGAAGACTCCTTGGTATTATCTACACTGTAGATCTAGGCTTCTAATGTGGCTTTTCTGCTATTCCAAAACGTTCTGGGTTGAAGTCTCGACCTCCAGCTTCTCCAACTGGGCTTGCATTTAAAGGATCGTCACATTGGAGCCCCAAGCAATGGGTACGAAGAGCGTGACATGCTGTCCATTCCCTGTTATCCAAGAGGGCTCTCCATCTATGCATAGCTAACATACTGTGCTCTGGTTCTGGGCTGTCCCTCACATCCTGCACATAGTCACTTCTCAGCTCCCCTTACCTATCACTGGATCCATAGTGAGATCCGCATGAATGCAGTCAACCAGATCAAAGAATTACGTCCAGGGCTAAAGTGACTTCTCCAAGCTCAGTGTACAATGCTGGGGTCTTAACATGTTTCTCTTAGGGGAATCCCTGGAAGTGTGTGGATGATTTCAAGAGTCAATGAGGGTGTAATTAGCCTTACAGACAGAGGTTCACTTTCATAAATGCATATTGTAGCACTGTGCATAACTGATGGTCATACAAAGATGACTCCAGATATGCCTCCATGCATAGATCCATCTAATGGGGGTGTCTAACGTCGACTTCTAGCAACTTGTACTACAAACATATACCAAAAACTGAAAGCAGACGATGTGTCTGCTACGTATTAGGTCTCATGATATAATCATCAGGCGACCTCCGCTGCCATCCACCACTTCATCATTCTGAGAAACTTTACCCTTTCTGAGCTTTTATTTTTACCCCATTGAGTCGGATGAAAGTACTTTTGAACAGTGGAAGATGACCATTGAATTATATATATATATACATGATATCATCATCCAGTCCCTGCTCTCCATGGAGCTTTAAGTCACCTCTGCTGTTGATTTCTTGTGAGTAAAACCACACGAAGCAGTCACCAGCTCTTGCAGTGGTGGTTCATGTGTCAAGTTATTTACAGTAATGAGGTTGCCAGCCTGATATGACACTGTACATCCACAAGCAATTTATACATATCAAAATACAAATATAAAATGATAAAATGTACATATTACAACTTACGCAGAGTTTTTTTCGTGCGAGCACAGACTTTTTGCTCAGGAAACGTCCGAATACTGTCGGGCAACTAATTTAAGATGCCATATTTTTCAGGCGTGTTAAGTGTCTAACTGAGTGCACTTCCCACTTAAAGTAGGATCTTAGAACTTAAGGCGCAAAGTGATGTCTCTAGGGTTACTCTCTTAGCAGTCTATCTTAGCATTTTCATGCCCGACCATTCATTATCAAAGCGTCTGATATTGTAGGGGTTTTTCCATCATCCTTCTCGTGTATCACATTCTACATGACAACATAAGCTGTGATTAGCAATCTCCATAACCGTATGAGGTCTTGCTACTTATGTTGGTATTTGTCCTTGTACAAACTCACTACTTCACAGATCTGTCGCTGATAATATTCTTTCTCGTAGTTAATTTTCACGACAAATTCAATCTGCCGGAAGGGTTACATCACTTTCTGTGTCTTAATCTTTAATAAGATTGTTATTCTGTTACATTCCAGGGAGATCGACCGTGTATTTGGGCATGTCATGTTTACAAACTAGCACCTTATCATGCGACAACACGGTTTCGTGTATCTTCCCACAGAAAGTCTGGTGTAACAATAGAAATGTCGCTCGGTGTAGGCTCTTACTCCGTCTAGACCTGACGATAAACTAAGCGTCGCCGATAACAAAGGAGAAAATAACCAGGAGAGAGGGGTGGGTGATATGTGTAACAAGATGTGATAATATAACTTTGGTCGCGGAGAGCGTAAACGATGAATACTGGAAGAATTAGCACGTAAACGGAATGGTAGAGCAAGAATGCAGGAGAGGACCAAAAACACAAAGAAAGAGAACGAATGTATTTTGTGAAACTAGAAAATAGCGGTAGATCTACCTGGGCGAAGGATATACCCGGAAATCATTAGTAGATCTCGATGACGACCAGATTCAGAAGTACACTGCACATCGTCATCACACCAGATTATAATGATTGAACTGACAGTGCCATTTGAATCCAGATTAGACGAGCTACACTCAATCAAGCTGGCTAAGTATAATTATCTGGTCATGGACATTAGATATGATGGGTTCACAGCAAAAGTCATAGCTGTTGAGTTAGGTCCAAGAGGTCTACTGGCTGCCTCAGTGTATGACCTACTAAAACTATTGGGTGTGAAAGGACAGTCAAGAACGAGGACACTTAAGAGGCTCAGTGTAACGGCGGAAAGAGCATCCTGTTGGCTATGGAGCAACCGCAACAGGTTATGTACCTCCTGTTGCATAGCTCTCAACAGAAATAGCTCTATCATTTTATAGTATTAATATTTTCAACACACATAACATTTTATCGAACTAATAACAGTTTAACGTTTCTAGTGAAATGTGACTCTATAAAGTTAAAGGGCTGTTCGGCAGATCAAATTTCATGGCACGTCTCGATAATGCAGCGAGGCTGCCCTGTATTTTGAGCGGAGGTTGTTCAAAACTCCAAACTGCCTATTACATGCACTTCTGATTCTTCTGTTGTTCCCTTTGTTTTTCATCTTTCTAATAACTTATTCCTAACTTCTTTAACGGCCATCTTGGTTGCATCCGTTGCAGACATGAACGCACATACACATATATACATATATTTATGCATGTACACACTCCCACAAATACACAAAAAAGATTCTTTATTCTCCGTAGGATACACAAACATTTGCTGATATGATAAAATAAATACAACATACCGCATAGGAGAATCATTAGAATTAACAGCAGGACGGAAAACATATATATATAGTAACATTTAACATACTATACACTAGATATGGATAAGGGAGATAAACTGAGAACAATTAATGATCGCCTGCTAGAGAATGACACTGCAATAGATGAATCATCAAGGTTAAGGCTGTTGGAATTTGGCATCACACGTAAGGCTAGCAGAGATGGACGTATGAGAGGATGCATCCGTTGTGCATACAACCAGCCAGCTACAGGAACAGTTAGCATTCATACTCTACGACATATACTGAGGGAGACTGAGCACCTATGGGTTTGCCCGGAGTGCAATGATGTCAATTCTTTATAACAATAAAAATACTATATTGGAGAATTATTAGAATTTACAGTAGTGTGAAAGACTTCTCAAGTAGTTCAATATCTGTGCCTTTTTACATCCAATGTTTTTATATCATATTGTTTGGAAACAGGGGTGAAAAATATTTTACAGTAAAAATCATGCATACTTGGCTCAAGTGAGGCCCTGACCAAGGCGTTCTCCACCCTTGTTCCCCCCTCGTTCCGGTATGGCCTGCACACACCCTGTTCTAATTCAACTCACCCATACATCAAGCAGTCTAGATCAATCCACTCAAACACCCGACTGTCTAGAAATGACTCAGTTCACTTCCCACATGACGATGTCAGAGCCACCATACATTTAAGTAATTTCCTCACAACATTTACCATGTTCACGAACCGCCAATTATAATTTCGTCACTGTCATACATTCTGAATTTTGTCAATGACCCAGGTCAGGATGTAACTCCATACTTGAGTTAAGTAACTATGCAAGTCGTCAAAGTGAACTAGATGCTGGTAATATTGTTTTTAAAATATACCTTTATAATTGTCATTACGTTACATGCATTAACTCCGAGTTGTCGCTCTATTACTGCCATCCTGAACATCTATTATGGGATCACACCTAAAGGTCTTTATATTTGGACATGCGTCCTAATATAACCGACTAGATTGAACGGGGCACGCATCGTCAAAACGAGGTAAGATTTTATTTAAAAAAAAAAGCTTTTATGGGCGTCCCTCGGTTGTCTTCTGGGAAGGTTAAGGCGGCCGGCGTGATGCTGACCACATCACCCCTAGTGTGCCGACGGTCAAGAAAATATGGGCCTAACACCATATTCCCAATATGCCTCAATGGGCGTGTAACGGGATCCTTTCCTTTTCCTTTCCACGGTTGTCTAGGGGTTAACAACTCATCACTTCTTGCTACATGGTAGACTGGGCTTTGTTCGTCCACCGAAGAGCTTACTAAGACAGACCATGTGTTGCTAAGTCAAATAAAAGGGAGTAAATCATTCCCTTAAAATGTTACGGCGAAAAAGTGAAAATACGATGTTTTCAAATTCTATTATTAAATCATTGTCAGTATATCCATCATCATCACTCTTGAGCATCCAAGGACAATAGGCCTTCAACAAACTCATGGGAAATACTCAGATCCCGTGCCATCAGCTTAAGGACTTTCTATTTCCTCCTCACCACTTTCATGTCTGTATCCAGTTCTCTTTTCCCTGTTTTTTGTTTGTTTGTTTTCTATATCCCTACCTCCCTTTCCCTGGGTATTCCAGAACAATTACTGCCTTATAAAGCTATCAGCACTTGTCCTTAATCTGCGTCCTAGCCATATTGTTATTGACGTTTTTATGGCTTAAACTTTCTCGAGGATGGAGTAAACCCCACGCCCAACTCTTCGTGAGTCGCCTTTTACACAAGGCTAATAGGTTTCAGTGTTACAATTCTTAGCTCCCCTTTCGGATCCTGTTATTAACAGACGGTTGTTACTATTTAATGTAATGCAAAACAGTGAAAGTACATGAAGTTCTCTGTTTACGCGGGTTTCATTTACGCGAATTTGAATATAAGCGCATCAATCTTTATCCTTCTTCTTCTTCCGTCCTTAGCCAAAGACCGACCAAGCAGTCAGAGGCCATCACGCCTTGTGGCGTCTTAAGGGCAACAGCAGATTGATTTTTTTCTGTTGTAGTTTCCCATCACGCCTAGCGGCGTCTTTAGGGCAACAACAAATAGATCCATCTGCCGTTGTTTCCGTAATCGGTGTGACAAGCCAACGGGTGATCAGCCCATTGGGCAATCTTTATCCATTTTTGTTTTATTTACGCGCCAAACTCGAATTTATTCGACCCGATGTCTATGCAGTTTTACAGTAATTTATATTCTCGCTAACGGTAGCGCGAGAGCAATATGATGACGAATTTTTCTTTGATGGATTTTTGGAAGGGATTAACTTTATAGCAGGTTTCGAAAACGGAACCCTGTAATTCTCCAGTAAGTGGCAAGAGCTCCAAGCACAGTGACTGTCGGACGATCTCTGATTGATAGTGATAATATTAATGGCTTGAAAATTTAAGAAATGGTTTCCAGAATCAAACATCCGCTATTATTTTAGAAGCAAAATGTTCGTGTTATAAACACGTGCGCAATTTAGTTTTCCGCATGAAAAAAAAAACGCGCCATGAAAAGACTGCAACTTTGGCGGTAGCAGGAAAGATGCGACAAAAGGAAATTATATTTATATATATATATATATATATATATATATATATATATATATATATATATATATATATATATATATATATATATATATATATATATATATATATATATATATATATATCACCTTTTAATTGTCTACATGGCCCGGGCGATGGAAGTAGCTGCGATTACAGTCCTATAATTTTTAATTATTTTTTGTTTAAAGTACTGTACATACATAATATTTCGTTAGTGTTCAATGTCGTGGAATATTCTAATCCACATATATAAACTATCAAGTAAATATAAAGCCTAATAAATACATATAATAAATAAAGGAAGAAGAATGGTAAAGAACAGTGCTGTCACATAACTGTACTCGAAATCCCCTTGTTTTCTACTGCGTATGCAAATTGTAACGTTTCACGTTGATATTAAAGGCCTTCTGCAACATACACGCGTTTCCCAAACACACAATAAAATGTGCTGCCTTTCTAAGAAAAACCTTGAAATATGCAAGTTGACCTAAATTTTAAATTCCATTCATGTCTTTTTCTACACTATGTTACCAAGAACAAAAGACAGATGGACTAAAGGATAGCGAGAAGGGAGGGGCGAATAAAGCCGAACGCATGCAAAATTAAACACGCGTCTCGCTATTAATGCCACCCCCAACCCGCGTCGCGCGATACACAATTACTACTATCACGCGTGTTAGGCTACAAGCACTAACTTTTTTCGGACGGACAGTGATAAATTCACTACCCTTCCCAGAGTTAGGTTTTAAAATCATAAAAAACGCTTATTAGGAAAGATAACAATAGATGGGTTTACGGTTGAAAACATAACAGTACCCAGACAGCACATCTTCGAAACAGGAGGTAGAAAATACATATTTTGAACGCAGCCACGTAGCTCTTTTAAATTTGGATATTTGGGTTCCTTAGGGCTTGCTGACAAAGAATATGTAAAACGTTACGCAAATAGTCCAGGAATTAATAAATTATACCCAAAATAAAATAGTGGGGATGCCTGACAGCATGGAATCATTTCTGCTCATAAAATTTTTTTATAACGTGTTTGAAAAAAATCTTGCGTTACAGAATTAGCCTACCATGTAAACTCCAAATTGATTGGAGCGCAACAAATGAAAGACTAACCACGATTGGTCGGGCTATAAATACTATCTTTCGTTGTTAGGGGAGACGTGAAAAGGTAACATTTTTTTCAAACACTTGTCGAAACGTGGCCTCATTGGCTAGACTCGCTGATATACTCACTTAGGAGCGTTAGTTCGAGACCACTAGTGCAAATAATCTTGATAAAGCAACAGTGCGTTGAAGCCAGCTCATATTTGTGTTAAATAAAAGCCTGGAACATAAGCAGATGGGAATTTGTGCCAGTAATTGTGCCAGAATTCATTGCTAATCAACGTATCTGTGTTTATTTCCATGAAATTGTGGTAAGCTTGAACCATTCAGTATCTTTTAATGAAAATTGAATGTAAATTGTTAATTTATGCCTGTATATATATGTGTAGTTCAGTGGCAAACAGGAGATAAAGCCTATAATGCTCCAGCCTGAACAGAGGGTGTCGGAGGGAAGTAAAACGGCATGGAATGGCCAAATAGTACACTGACACCTGGATGATTGATTAGACAGAAATAATGCTGGAAGTGCAGAGGCGTAGTGACCATTAAGGAGGGTAATGCTGGTATAAAGTATTTCAGATGAAGCTGACAGTTGGCCTAACGCTCTGAACTCAATGTTTGTGTTGTATTGTGCTCAGTGTAGAACTAGAGTATCAATTAGTTATGAAGTAGAAGGTACATCCTTCTTGTTTTCAGGGACCGTGGTCTTGATGGTATTGAGCATCACCTGGTCAGAGCTTTGCTGAATCCAGAGTCGGACAGCATACTCCTTGGTCCATTTAGCTATCAGTGAGGTGTCTCCAGAGCCCAGAGGAGAATTCGCGCAGAGGAGTCCTTCCCTGCCGCCATCACGCAAGATAAGCTGATTTGGCCAGCTGAGCTCAACATTATGTCCCCTCATCTTGAAATAACTTTGTAAAAATAACATTCAGAGGGGAATTTAATTGTCTTAATATCAGGAACTGAGAACATCTCCAATACTAGTCCCAAAAGACAAACTATTGAAGTCATGATGACAAATACCAACAGAGCTTGAACAAAACAAAACCAGTATTACCTCATATTACCACTACACAACTGACACACATAGGATATTTTAATAATATATGTCACTACAATATTCATATTGATAAAGTCTGTACATATACTTGTAATTAAAATTGATTGTGATTCCTGGTTCCTTTGTATTTGAATCAGGACACATATACCTTTATGATAACCATGAATACATATTGTTATTTGAAAAGTTATCAGTGACTCCTTAAGATATTCTCATAGAGTGTATATGTATGTGAGTGTCACAGTGTTGTCAAGAGTAGTGGATTAAATTAAATTGTTTATCTGTCTGTTGTTGTGACTTACACTTCATCATACACATACCCTAGACACATAACGTAGTCATCACACTATTCCAGAATAATTCTGACTGAGATATATAGATATGTGGTAGCAAGTAAGGTTATCTATAATACACTACTCTTAATAGATATAGATACCTTCACAGCTGATCTCAGTCAGTACACTAAGTCCCATATAAATATTTATAACATCCCACTTCACCACATATATTGGGGTCTCGCTCTTGGGATTTTGAATCTTTACCTATTAAAAATATTGGGGGTAATTCACTTCAGGGAATATAAGAATTAAAAGGTATCCTTGGGTGGAATTAAATAAGGTTGAGCTCACGGTGCCTGTGTTGTCCATTAGATATATTTAGAGATTAAATTGTTGGTTAGACATTGTAGAAATTTACCTGATAGACAATGGCGGACCTGGCCAAGTTTCGATCTGCTGCTGTACAGACTGCAAAAGAGTTAGGATTAGATGGGCAAGTTATGGTTGCCTATGTCACTACGGAATGTGACAAATTTATTGAACGCGAAGAAAGAAGATTAGAAAAAGAGGCCGAAAGAAAGTTAGAGGCTGAGACTAAGAGGTTGCAAGCTGAGGCTGAGACTAAGAGGTTGCAGATTGAGGCTGACAAAGAGGCTAAGAAATTGGAAGCAGAAAGAGAAGACAAAAGATTAGCTGCAGAAAGGGAAGAGAAGAAATTAGCTGCAGAAAGGGAAGAGAAGAAATTAGCTGCAGAAAGGGAAGAGAAGAAATTAGCTGCAGAAAGGGAAGAGAAGAAATTAGCTGCAGAGAGGGAAGCAGAAAAGGAGGAGAAAAGATTACAAAGGGAACATGAATTACGACTAAGGGAGTTTGAGTTTCAGGGCCATGCTCCTGAAAATGGTGCCAGTCCCTTTGCCTCTGATGTCACTGCTAGCCAAGGAGCCTCAACCTCAGCTATGAATTTTCATTTAGATCATTTTGTTGAGAAAGACGATGATATTGAGAGCTATATAAATAGATATGAACTATTAGCTACCACGTATGGGTTAGAGAGAGAAAGGTGGAGCTTAAAGTTATCTCAGGGACTTCGTGGGGCAGCTTATGAAGTTTTTGCAAAAATGAGCAGAGGTGATCAGGAAAATTATGATATGCTAAAGCAGGCTCTTTTGTTAAGATATGAAAAGAATGCAGAATTCTATAGGAAAAAATTTAGGAATGCTAAACTACTGTCAGGTGAAACCTATCACCAGTTCTCTGCACGAATAGAGACATACTTGGAGAAATGGACTTCTCTGGGGAAAACCCAAGATCTTAAGGAAATGGTCCTTATAGAGCAATTAAGAGAGTCCATGGCTCCAGACCTGAGAAAGTTTCTCATGGAACAAGGTGCAGAGAGGCTGGGTGAGTTGCTAAATGTTGCTGAAAGGTATCAAGCAGCTCAAGCAGAGGTAACAGGTAATAAAAAGAAACAAGTGGATAACTTTAGGGCACCACAGAACTTTAATAAATTGGATCCTAGGGATCAAAACAAAGGTAAGCACCAGTTTGATAGGCCACGGTATGAAAATAAAAATAAAACCCCACAATTCGATGAAAGGAAATATGATGAAAGAAAATCTTTCAACCAAGGAAAAAGGTGGTGTAAAAATTGTCAGATGGACAATCATGACACTGACCGTTGCAGAAGGAAACCTGTGTATATGGCAACCCTTCAGGTCAGGTCGACCTCAAGACAGGAGGAGGATATTATGTTGGATACCACTCCAGAAGAGATGAGGAAGGCACAGGCTGGGGATAAAACACTCAAGCCTTGTTTCAGAAAATTGTCAACTTGTCATACAACTCCAGGCAAGGGAGATTTTTACATGAAAAACAAGTTGATGTATAGGAAGACTGAAGCTAGATCCAAAGGTCACGGACAGCTGGTACTTCCTAAAAGATACAGGACAGAATTAATAAGGAGCCTACATGTGAAACCAGATGGGGACCATGAGAAGATAGGTACCATCATTCAAAAGGTGGCTCACAATTATTATTGGCCCAAAGCAAGATGGGACATTGAAAATTTTGTAGAAAGGTGTAGCATAGCACATGAGGGAACACCCACAAGTGGGAACATGGATCAGGACCTGGACACGCCCCGGGGCAAAATTAGGCCTGATAATAAAAAGAAAAATAGATTTGATAAAGTGGACCAAATGGAATGGGAAGCCCCTTTTCACGGACAAGCTTCACTTAACTGTTTACAATGGCCACTATGCGGAGAGTGCAAAAAGATGTCTTACCCCAGGATAAGCCGACAATCCCTCAATCGGACTTAAACAAACTGGAGGAAGAGGATGTAGAGAGGAAATCTCTCATCAAGAATTTTTAAGTGGGGAGAAAGCCCCAAAAGAAAAATTGGTAGCGGTCGTTTTGTGAATGATAATTCTGGGAGGAAAAATCATCACTATAAAGCTTCGAGTGGAAGAGACCATACCGGTGCATGGACAAATAGGTCCACACAATAAAAGGTCCACTCGAAGCTATGTTAAGAACGTGGACTGATGAAAAGGCGGAGGAAAACATTACATCTTCATACCAATATGTGAATGAGCTGACCACTCGGTTAAAAACTGGCTGGAAACTTGCCAATGAAAATTTGAAACAAGCCAGGAAGAAACATGCTGCCTAATTATAACAGGAAGGCGAAAGACAGAAATTTGGCTGTGGGAGAGAAAGTACTGCTTCTTTTGCCTGGGAGTCAGAATAAGTTACAAATTGGATGGCAGGGTCCATATACAGTTCTAGAGAAGGTGTCTAGAACAAATTATAAGATAGATAAGAAGGGGAAAGAAAAAATCTATCATGTGAATCTCCTGAAGAAATATTTGGAAAGAGAACATCAGGAAGAGACACACTTGTTGACCTTGTCCATCGCCATGGAGATGAAAAAGGAACCACTTTCATCATTTGAATATCCATTACACCCCTGTGAGACAGCAACACAGGTGAAAATCAGTACACATTTAACGAAAACTCAGAAAGAGAGAGTGCAACAGGTTCTAAATAATCATGCAGAGGTGTTAACAGACCGACCAGGGCATACAAACCTATTGGAATATGATATGAAACTAATAGACTCCACACCTGTCTGTATGAAACCATATTCGATTCCGTTTGCTAAGGAGAAAGCTTTGAAGGAAGAGATAGACTATCTATTGAAGGAAGGAATTATTTCACACAGTGAATCTTCGTATAGTTCCGGTGTGGTACTCTTAAGGAAGCCCTCTGGAGAACATAGACTCTGTATAGATTACAGGAGACTGAATGCTATTACAGAAGGACAGGTGGATCCATTGCCGGATACAAATCAGCTGTTTGCCAGGCTAAATAAAGCTAAATATTTCTCAAAAGTGGATCTGAGTAAAGGATACTATCAGATTCCAGTAAAGCCTGAGGTTAGACCATACCTAGCTTTTAGTACCTCAGAAGGACACTATGAGTTTAACAGATTGCCATTTGGATTGAAGAATGCGCCTAGTGTCTTCTCTAGAATGATGAGAAAATTATTGGATCCTCTGAATAATCCCTGTATAACAAATTTTATGGATGATATCCTTATAGCAACAGAAACATTTGAGGAACACATTGACTCTCTGAACATGCTGTTTGATCGACTTAGGGAGGCAAATTTAACAGCCCGACCAACCAAATGTTGCGTTGGATGTAAAAAATTGGAATTTTTGGGACACACAGTTTATCAGGGAAACATGACCCCTGACCCAAAGAATTTAGAGAAACTAAAGAAAGCCCCGAGACCACAAACCAAGAAAGACGTGAGATCCTTTGTCTCATTATGTGGTTTCTACCAGAAGTATATCAAAAACTTTAATTCCATATGTGCACCGTTAACTGAATTGACACGTAAAGGACATCCAGATCGCATTACATGGACACCACAATGTGAAATGACTTACCAAGAATTGAAGGAAAAGCTCACAAGTAAACCCATTTTAAAATTACCTGACTTAAGTCAAGAATTCATTGTAAGGACGGATGCCAGTAATATTGGGCTAGGAGCAACTCTACTACAGAAATCAGATGCATTGGATGGGGAATTAAGCCCAGTGGCATATGCTATCAGAAAGTTGAATAAAGCTGAAATCAACTACTCAACTAGCGAAAAAGAATGTCTTGCAGTAATATGGGCGATAAAGAAATTCAATATTTATCTATATGGGAAGGCATTTAAGTTGCAAACAGACCACAAACCGTTATCGTTTCTAGCACAGGCTAGGCATGAGAACTCCAGGTTACTCCGATGGTCTTTACTTTTGGCTCCATATAATTTTAGCATTGAGTATATATCTGGAAAAACCAATTTGGGAGCGGATTTTTTAAGCCGCCATCCGTGTGATGAGAATCACCGTAAACCCCAGAAATAATAATAAATTTCTCTATGTGAATATAGAATAAAGGACTGACATATAATGTCTGTTTTAAGAGGGGAGGTGTCGTGGAATATTCTAATTAACATATATAAATTATCAAGTAAATATAAAGCCTAATAAATACATATAATAAATAAAGGAAGAAGAATGGTAAAGAACAGTGCTGTCACAATGACTGTACTCGAAATCGCCTTGTTTTCTACTGCGTATGCAAATTGTAACGTTTCACGTTGATATTAAAGGCCTTCTGCAACATACACGCGTTTCCCAAACACACAATAAAATGTGCTGCCTTTCTAAGAAAAACCTTGAAATATGCAAGTTGACCTAAATTTTAAATTCCATTCATGTCTTTTTCTACACTATGTTACCAAGAACAAAAGACAGATGGACTAAAGGATAGCGAGAAGGGAGGGGCGAATAAAGCCGAACGCATGCAAAATTAAACACGCGTCTCGCTATTAATGCCACCCCCAACCCGCGTCGCGCGATACACAATTACTACTATCACGCGTGTTAGGCTACAAGCACTAACTTTTTCGGACGGACAGTGATAAATTCACTACCCTTCCCAGAGTTAGGTTTTAAAATCATAAAAAACGCTTATTAGGAAAGATAACAATAGATGGGTTTACGGTTGAAAACATAACAGTACCCAGACAGCACATCTTCGAAACAGGAGGTAGAAAATACATATTTTGAACGCAGCCACGTAGCTCTTTTAAATTTGGATATTTGGGTTCCTTAGGGCTTGCTGACAAAGAATATGTAAAACGTTACGCAAATAGTCCAGGAATTAATAAATTATACCCAAAATAAAATAGTGGGGATGCCTGACAGCATGGAATCATTTCTGCTCATAAAATTTTTTTATAACGTGTTTGAAAAAAATCTTGCGTTACAGAATTAGCCTACCATGTAAACTCCAAATTGATTGGAGCGCAACAAATGAAAGACTAACCACGATTGGTCGGGCTATAAATACTATCTTTCGTTGTTAGGGGAGACGTGAAAAGGTAACATTTTTTCAAACACTTGTCGAAACGTGGCCTCATTGGCTAGACTCGCTGATATACTCACTTAGGAGCGTTAGTTCGAGACCACTAGTGCAAATAATCTTGATAAAGCAACAGTGCGTTGAAGCCAGCTCATATTTGTGTTAAATAAAAGCCTGGAACATAAGCAGATGGGAATTTGTGCCAGTAATTGTGCCAGAATTCATTGCTAATCAACGTATCTGTGTTTATTTCCATGAAATTGTGGTAAGCTTGAACCATTCAGTATCTTTTAATGAAAATTGAATGTAAATTGTTAATTTATGCCTGTATATATATGTGTAGTTCAGTGGCAAACAGGAGATAAAGCCTATAATGCTCCAGCCTGAACAGAGGGTGTCGGAGGGAAGTAAAACGGCATGGAATGGCCAAATAGTACACTGACACCTGGATGATTGATTAGACAGAAATAATGCTGGAAGTGCAGAGGCGTAGTGACCATTAAGGAGGGTAATGCTGGTATAAAGTATTTCAGATGAAGCTGACAGTTGGCCTAACGCTCTGAACTCAATGTTTGTGTTGAATTGTGCTCAGTGTAGAACTAGAGTATCAATTAGTTATGAAGTAGAAGGTACATCCTTCTTGTTTTCAGGGACCGTGGTCTTGATGGTATTGAGCATCACCTGGTCAGAGCTTTGCTGAATCCAGAGTCGGACAGCATACTCCTTGGTCCATTTAGCTATCAGTGAGGTGTCTCCAGAGCCCAGAGGAGAATTCGCGCAGAGGAGTCCTTCCCTGCCGCCATCACGCAAGATAAGCTGATTTGGCCAGCTGAGCTCAACATTATGTCCCCTCATCTTGAAATAACTTTGTAAAAATAACATTCAGAGGGGGAATTTAATTGTCTTAATATCAGGAACTGAGAACATCTCCAATACTAGTCCCAAAAGACAAACTATTGAAGTCATGATGACAAATACCAACAGAGCTTGAACAAAACAAAACCAGTATTACCTCATATTACTACTACACAACTGACACACATAGGATATGTTTTAATAATATATGTCACTACAATATTCATATTGATAAAGTCTGTACATATACTTGTAATTAAAATTGATTGTGATTCCTGGTTCCTTTGTATTTGAATCAGGACACATATACCTTTATGATAACCATGAATACATATTGTTATTTGAAAAGTTATCAGTGACTCCTTAAGATATTCTCATAGAGTGTTATATGTATGTGAGTGTCACAGTGTTGTCAAGAGTAGTGGGTTAAATTAAATTGTTTATCTGTCTGTTGTTGTGACTTACACTTCATCATACACATACCCTAGACACATAACGTAGTCATCACACTATTCCAGAATAATTCTGACTGAGATATATAGATATGTGGTAGCAAGTAAGGTTATCTATAATACACTACTCTTAATAGATATAGATACCTTCACAGCTGATCTCAGTCAGTACACTAAGTCCCATATAAATATTTATAACATCCCACTTCACCACATTCAATATGTCTCAAAGTTAAATGTTAATAAATTATGTTTATCAGTTTTGTTAATCACTTTTTAGTTAATTGTGGTACAGATTTCTAGGCCTCGGGAACGAAATAATTGCGCCCTAATATAACCGACTAGGTTGAACGGGACGCGCCTCGCCAAAACGAGACAAAACTTTATTTAAAAAAAAAAATTTGATTTCTATTAATTCTGATGGTAAAGCAATTTTCGTTTAACGCTTTTTCCGTTAGCGCATAAATTGTCAAAAATGAATTAACAGCGCTAAGCGGGGGATTGCTGTAGTGATTTAAGTTTAAGTGTCGCTTCTTTCCAAGTTAAAAAAAAAAAATTTAGAGTAATGTTTCACATAGTTGTGAAGGAAGTTGAATGAGGAATCATCAAATATGAAATTAGGACAAAATTAATCAAAACTTAGTCCAATCTGTGCGTTATGTACAAGCGTTCATGTTATTTGTGTGCATACAGTAAAGAGCTTAACTGCAAGGAAGACCTGGTTGTTATGTGTAAATTTCATAACATTGGTTGTCGATGGTCTCTTCCTCATTGATTTGTTTGGAGACCGTTGTCTTGGTTTCAGGAAGTGACGTCAGTACGTCTGGTGGCCACCTCTGCAGACGTGAACTTTGGAAGTCGGCCAAGCTAAGCGTTCCCTGCGGGCATTCGATGTGTGACTTTACAAGGTGTCACAGCTTGTGTGATGTTGCTCAAAAGAGTTATGTTTTTCACTCTATCTGCATTAGATTGTTACACCACTAGATTACGCATTGTAGCGAAAGGTTTTCCTAGTGTGATGATAGTGGTAGAGAAGAAGTAGAATCTCTCTCCAGAAAGTATGAAGTTCCAGTGCCCGAGAAGTGCACTGGTATCACAAGTGAGTTACGGCTGTGAATACTCTGAGCTGGGCAATAGATTTAGGCTTCAGAAGTATACGGTGCTACTTTCGCTATAGTAACCCTATGTGATAATATAATTAAATTAGAAAAAGTAACTCAAAATTTAACAGTTAAAAATTTACCAAGTGAAATGAGTACAATTTCATAATTTATTATGTACATCTATATATTCTTGTAATGAGAAATGGGTGTTGGAAGATGGTAAAATGTATGATTATTCTCATCTCATAATCGGAACCTCTTCTACCCCGTGAAACGAGGTGTAGTGGGGACCCAAGTGCACAAGGCCCATGGGCAGGACATGTAATCGAAGTGACTTGGCAAACAGGTGATTAGCCCATTGTGCCCGAACTTGCCCTCATGTGTACTCATATTCGCTATAAAACCTCCGAACCATCGAGACGTCATTCCAGCCAAAATGGACAGAGCCTCATATACCCGAAGGTGTCGAGGGATGTCCTTCCTCATCTGCACAAAGGCATTTATGCCATGACCCTTGCCCACTTCAAACGCCATGACCCTTGCACTGAATCCATCGTGTCTCAGATCCGCGGCCAGATCGCTATACTTGGCCGCTTTGAATGAATGTTGCTCGTCTAATCTAGATTCAAATGGCACGGTCAGTTCAATCAGTATGACCTGAAGCGTTGCTGCAGAATGAAGCACTATATCCGGCCGTCTCCGCGATTTTCTGATACACTCTGGATATGCCCCCCGTCCAGGTAGGTCTACCGCCATCTCCCAGTCGTTTGCACAGTCAAGAAGAGATGGTAAACTGCTACCAGGTTTACTCGGTTTGGGGTGTGCTGACTTTCCTGCCCTCAGAAAGTATGTGGTTGAGGTGCCTGGCAGGACTTTGCTATTCGCTTTCATTCTTGCCTGATCTATTGTCGCAGCAAGCTCATTTAGCACTTTGTTATGGCGCCAAGTGTATCGCCCTTGCCCTAATTCCACCTTACACGCTGAGAGCACGTGTTCAAGTGTCTGCCTCCCCTGGCACAGGGGGCACTGCTCATCATCCGACTTTCCCCATTTCACAAGGTTGGTGGCCGACGGCAGCAGGTCATACATTGATCTAACCACGAAGCTGAGCCTAAGAGGTGCCATATGCCATATATCATTCTATGTCAAGGACCTCTGCAGAGCTCCTTCCCATGTGGTCCATTGGTCTTGTTGGACCTGCTGCACTGCTTTTTGCAACCTCTTATCATTCTCAGCTCCTCGTATCTCCTGAACTACCATGTCTCTGCGCTCCCTGCTTGATGCCTTGGACCACCAGCGGATGTCACCATACCCAAATCCCCGTCTCTTCGTTTGTGTGTATCCGATTACCTCTCTCAGTTTGAGTGACTCTTCAGCAGCATCAACAGCTTCTTCCACTCTCCACTTCCTTCCCGTTTTCAGTGTGGGCTGAATGGACTTAACCACGTCATCAGCTGACTCGCGTAGCATCATTGCAAGCCTTGCTTTTCCAACTTTGTATTCTTCAACAACTGACTTGAAAGGAAGCAGAAGTTTTGACTTTTTGCAGTACAGTGCTACATCTGACAGACCTGGTGGTACCCTTAGCCATTTTTTCATGAACTTGTTGACCTTCTGCTCTATAGCTTCCACTGTACTTGTGCTTATTTCATATATAAGCAGTGGCCACAGCAACTTCGGTATCAACATGAACTGGAGGCACCACAGTTTGAACTTTCCCAGGAGTCTGCTTTGGTCTATGATCTGTAGTCCTCTGTCTGCCATTGCTATTGTCTGTTGCACTGCCTTCGAGTCTTTTAAAGAGGCATCGTACACCCTGCCAAGACTTTAAACAGGTTCCTCAATGACAGTAGGGATTCTTTGGCTAGAAACCGTGAATATGCCCTCTGCTATCTTCCCTTTCCTGACTGATAGGCTTCTCGACTTCTTGGGTTTGAAGCTCATTCTGCACCAGCTGACTAATTCATCCAGGCGTGCTAACATCCTCCGGGCCTGATGTTCATCTGATGTCAGAATTGTTGTGTCATCCATGAATGCTTTGAGCGGTGGCATGTGACACATTCCACCGAGCTTTGGGCTTATAGCCATTCCTTCAGCCGCATTGAGGATTACCTGCATAGCCATGACGAATAGTATCGGAGAGATGGTACATCCCATCGCAATTCCAACTTCAAGGCCAATCCACTTCGTTGTGTACTCTCTGGTTGAAAATCTGACAGAAAACCCTGCGAAATACAGCTTCATCATCGACAGTCGTTTTAGAAACTGCTCACAGGATTTGTTGGATTGAATAACACATAAACTTATCTGGTATTTGTTCGAGGTTCCTGAGACACACTGATGATCAGGAAGAATTTCCTTCAGCCCGCCCTATAACTACGGGGGACTAAGGTGTTGAAGATTGGTTGACCTCTAGGCTTCAGTTAGCAGGATCAACGGTCCTCAAGTCTTTAGTTAAATTCGAACATGAGCTTGATCAGGAATGATCAGAAAACTCGATCATAAAAACCTGGAACAAAAGGTAATAGGTGGCCATGGTGTTCCAACAATCTCACCACCCACTGCTGTTCATGAGGCGACCATGTCTTCAGTGTTTGTATATAAATGAATGATTCATGGTAGTATGTTACAGAGATAGCATGATAAGATAATGTCTACTGTGCAGAAAATAACAAAATTTTCATTTTCCTCATATGAGGCTTTCATTCTATCTAAGTTTTATCAAAATCCGTTTAGGCATGTAGTTATAATAAACTTTTAATTATTATTAGCTAACTTTTAGCAGATGTGATGACGATGAAAAATGTTAATTATTTTAAAAACTATTTATATTTGAATAATATCCTTTTGGATATCATTTATAGTCTATCTCCTTTGGTGAATTATTATTATTTAAATGTATTCCAACCAGGCGTTCTCTTGTAGCTTTACATTTTCTTTCCTGTAAATGCAAACTTTTAAAGTCGGCCATTCCTATATTCGCTATTTCCTACCTTCTTCAATACCGTCCGGCTAAACGTAATTCACATTTTTCCGCCTTCTTCAAACTTCAAAGCAAGACCGCCACGTTGTCCTTGTGCTGTGTGTGTGTGTGTGCGTGTCGCGCTACACATTTTTTTCACAAACAAGGCAAGTGGTACCAAATCTCGCTACACGCATACACCTCCGTGCGTCAATGCTAGTTTATATTTGCAAGATTGAAAGAGGATGCTGAGTATTACGTGAGTGACTTATTGTTCAATAAATTCTGTTTTTGTCATGGACATGTTTCAGTAGTACTAGACTGTACTTCGACGATATATAGACCATCATATTAATGCCTTCTATGCATGAACATACTCTATCAGATGTCTAAGTGGAGCTGTGTAATGTTTAATAAAATATCTTGTGAATCGTCCAAACTGGCATTTGAACTGTCATTCATCTTAACAAGTGTACGGTGTGAGGGCGGGAAATGAACGGGCCTCAAATCCCTAATTACAGATTATAATATAACTACCAGGCCAGGTTACAATATCTAACTAGTATTTAGCAGCAGAAGAAGCTTCAGCTACAACTCAGAGAACGATTCCCACACACCCGGTATCACTGGTGTTTAATTGTTCTTTATAGCAGAGAATGGAACTGAAGACAAACATGACAGGGGTTAAGGACCTTGAATGCTACCCCCCCCCCCCCCCCCCCCCCCCCCCCCGACATAAACGCTGAACATGAAGTTCTTGAAAGGATGTGTGTTCCACAGAGAGCTATGAGGTACTGAATAAATACATAAAGTAACGAAATAGCGCAGACAACACTTGGCAGTGTTCAGACCTTCATGAAGGAATGTAATTCTTAGTTCACAACGTCTGCTTTTGCCTGGAGAAGCCCTGCACGACTGGTGCAGGGAACTAAAATTATTGAGGCCATGTAATCCATGTAGACCTGCAGGGGTATTGAATGAATGCATGAATAAATTCAATAGCTCAAACCTTGCACAACTAAATCAGCAGTGTTTGTGCGCGCGCCTGTGTGTGCATTAGGAGACTCAAATAATTAACCTAATTCACAATACTGTGCTAAGTCGACAGCAAAAAAAAAAAAAAAAAATTATTGTCTCTCTTTGAAATCGTTCCTCGTTTGTCTTCTCTTGTTTTAAGCCCCTGGAGGAACATTAGCTCTTATCACTTCACGTCTGCTTTTGTATGGAAAGACATTGCATATGGCACAGGACAAACAAATGTGGAATGAAAATATTGAAGGCGTGTGATCCACGTAGACCTAAAGGGGTATTGAATAAATGCATGAATAAATTCAATGCAAAAATTTATTGTTTTACGACACTCATGTAGTTTATAACATTCACATTCTCCTGGTTAGTCGACATAAAAAAAAAAATTAACATTGTCTCGCTTTGAAATCGTCTCTCTGTTTCTTTGGTTGAAAGCTTTCTAGCTGTCTTTGAAGCCGATTAGTTTGGACGTTCGTTCCGTGTTGGTTTCTTTGTTTGTCTGTTCAGAGACCTCGGTGAACTACACGTGGCATTGTGTCGCTAATAGATCGTTTAAATTATAAAACGTTATTGTACTGGCTCGTTGACAGCTAACAATTAAGTTACGGTCAACTCTAAATCGAGGTATGACGTCATTAGCAAGTCTAAATGCAGATGCAACCTAATCTAAATCGAGGTATGACGTCATTGTCAAGCCTAAATAGGACATGACTACTACCATGTCTAAATCAAGATATAATATTATGTTGAAATCATAAGCTAGACATAACCTTCGGGTCAGGTCTAAATCTGATAAATCTTTATGATCAAATGTTGCAGTGAAGTGACTCTGTGTGACAACCCGCTCAAATTCTCCGCTTCAAAACTAACTAACATATTTCTAAATCTATAAATAACTACAGTATCTGAAATATGTCTGAAGGCCCAGTCAAATTTACCGCCAACAATTTAACTAGAGTATTTGAATTTTCTAAGAAAACAAGTTAAAAGTTACCACCACCTACCCTCCCCACACACCCACCCCAATATTTATCGAAGAGCATAGTACAAAATTAACAACCAATTAAATCGTTTCCATATTTTGTAGTGGTAATACAATTTTGGTTGACGAGAAATGAATGCCTAATCTGTGTTTTTGACTGAACTTAGATAATTTATTTCTCCATAACTAAAGATAATAAAAATGAAAGGGATGTCTTGAATTGTAGCGCTGATATTGCTTAACACATAAACATAAAGGTTCCCTCATAATAAAATTATCTTAACTAAGAAAAATTTAATTTAGTGATATTTATCCATCAGGGTAAAGTCACATTAAATTACAAAAAAATTACCCAGATGAAAATGCAAAAGAATAATTAAAGGAAAAGTATATGTAACGATAGGGAGGAATGGGCCGTTTAATTATCACTTTTGATAATTAAAATCGGTTCATAAATAACTAAGATATATAATAATAAAATTTAATCAGTTCATACAGACACACTTAAAACCGCCCAAGTTGATAGTCTCAAAAAATAGTTAACTTTTTGGACTCGTCTTCTGATTGGTTGGGGGTGGTTTGATAAAAATTAACAACTTATTGTAAGTTGCGCCATTGACGATAAAGCTTCCATACCAAGCTGACATTATTGAAAGAGACAGAAGGACAAGCCTTTGCCGTCTGTACTGCGAGCTGAGTGCTAGAGTCCATTAATGCCTGTTCGCTTGTGTGTGTGAATTTTCTTTACTTGAGGGTAAGACAGATAATTTTATTTGCTTAATTTATTAGTACTGTAGGTAACAGGCTATCTGTGACATACTCGTTTTCGATACTGCCGCTGGGAAATGTGTTGTGTCACGACGACCTAAGTAGGAATGTGCCTATAGCAGGCTTATTCGGAGTGATAATTGTGTAAAATGTTTGCCAATTGGCCTTACAAATTTGCGACTGTAAGTGCAGTATTAATAAAATGATATTGTCTTTTGGAAGGACACACTGTTCAAATAACATGTGAAAACATATAGGGAATGTTCGAATGAAGTAATCAACAGGTCGCCAGCTATTATTGTACATACCATGATTATTGTATGGAAGACAAACATGAATGAGGGACATTAACGTAGAATCAATACTGAAGAAGACCAAGCTGAGTGTAGACAACGGAATTTAAGGTCTGATGCGACTTGTTAGCACAAGTAGCTGACCTAGGTAAGTTTTAATACTGATTAGAGGTGAAATTGATATATGTAGATGCTACATAGAAGGGATTGTCCTTCTTATTTCAGGTTGTATTACGAAGTTACCTCGTTGCTGCAGTAGCCTGAAAAGAAGATCGTGTGGGAGTTGAGTGCTCAAGCTACAACTTGAAGATAGATTCCTTGTTCTTCAGTCAGGAGTCACAACGTGGGTGTTCATGTCAATGATCAACAACACAGCCGCATTAACCTTTTGAAAGATAAGTCCTTCATAAAAGGCACTGATACCTCATCCAAAAACCTAATTTCACCAATAACAGTATACCACCTGGGAGTGATGACAATAATAGACCTCATAGTTTAGGAGTAGTGACAACATTAAGAACTGTGGGGATAATCATTCCAGTGACCTCTTGTTTTGTTACAAAAATGGACAGAGTTTCCAACATAGTTATTTTAGCTTGTAAATAACCTTTCATTGATTTTGAAAAATTCCTGACCCAACAAGATTGAGGTACAGGAATATTAAATTATATATATATATATATATATATATATATATATATATATATATATATATATATATATATATATATATATATATATATATATATATATATATATATATATATATATATATATATATATATATATATATATATATATATTTATATATATACTTTCAAACAGTCTTGCTTAATTTTCATTAAAGTTAAAGTTCTGTTTTGAAATTCATATCTGTTAGAATACATTACCCTAGACACTTTGCCACATAACAACATACAGATAACATAGTCTTGGTGAGATCTCAAGGGGTAGCAGATAGGGACCCAGAGAACTTCATCATCATCATTTCTTACTCTGGGAACTTACATAGCTGGACCTCACCTTGATTGTCTATACACCCTTGCTCTTTTCAGAGAAGGGGGTATTGCTTATAAGACCAGTCTCTTATCTGGCACTATCCTGGTATCCTCTGATACATCTATTTGTCCGGGATAGCCTATAATTAGTAACATCAAAACCTCTTATCACAAATGTAAATAAATGAATTTGACAAGTCATCAAGAATATATGTCTGTTTATGTCAGACTATGATGACGTATCTTGCAATGTCTCTTTATGTCAGACTATGATGATGTATCTTGCAATGTCTCTTTATGCCAGACTATGATGACGTATCTTGCAATGTGCAAGAAAAGGAACCTTTCACTCATTATCGTCACTGCTCGTTTTTACTCCCTATGGAGCAAGGGGAACCACCGCTGCAACTGGTCTATAGGAATCCTGCACCACAGCATTTATGTGCTCGTCCAACTGTGGTCTCTGTATCAAGTTCATTTACATGTCGTGTTTGCCAGTCCCATGCACAAACTAATGTTAGTCGCGTCCCACCACTTCACTGATTATATTCGTGGACAACCTCTAGCTGAACTTCTAGCCGCACTCCACGAACTTGGTCTCCCTTTCAGGGAATGCAGAAGTCAAGGTTAAGACAACGGTGCAAAATGTAGGATGTGGGGGGGGCGGGGGGGGGGGGGGGGGGGGGGGGGGGGGGGGGGGGGGGGTGCGCAAACAGATTTGTGAAAATAAAGCTTGCATTTGTGTGTGTGTGTAGGGAGCGGGAGGGGGGTTTTTATTTCCAATTTCTTGAGATTGTCACAGCTTTAAATTAACTCATCTTCTAGGGGACATGGTGAAATATGATATTATTTGAAGTTGCTAAAAGAGTATCTGCCATACGTGGTCGGCTCTCGGGTAGGGCGAGCGATGGGGCCGCACCAGGGACTATCTTGGAGAGAGCCGCCGAAAGTTGTCAAGTTTTAAAAACAAAATTCATTTTTAAATTAAAATAGGACACGAAAATGATACACACTCAACTGGGAAGTAAACAATAATTTGTTTACCCTAAAACTGTTTGGTTTATCTGTTACGCCAATTCACCCTGTAAAGATGAAAACATGAGTAGCTTTATGAATAATTATAAGCAGATCTATACCTTCGTGTGGCCTGGTTGTCTTCCCTGCTCTGCACTAGTGGTCAAATAATAACCAAACTTAGAGTATAATGATGAGGGTAATCAAAGGTATCAAACCTTCGCTTAAGATTACTCTAGGCAGAGACAGAAAAAAGCAGAATGATGCTTCTACTTCAGGGAGCCTCGTAACTTGCTTAAAAAATCGAAGAGTAAAAACTGAGATCATCTAATTCTAAGCTGTCATGACTACCCTATCTTCCTTCTCCTTCTATGAGGTAATATTGACTCGTGTTTTCTGAGCTCCCAACTGGAATGATTCAGCACAATCTTACTCTAATGGCTCTATCTGGTTACGTATTCAAAACAATAGGAATCGTACAGTTGCAGACATAAAATTCACTCAACAGTGAATAATCCAACTATAGCTTTAAAGTTACAGATAAATAGGTTTAATTCTTCTTCCTCGTTCGCCCTGAAAAGCACGGTGGAATAGGTTTAATAATCATTTAGAGTTTAACAAACCGTTTACTTACTTACTTAGTCGTTCCCCTTCTACCGTGAGGTGTAGAGGTTTGGAAGAGAGAGCACCAGACTATCCTATCGGCTGTTTTCCTCCTGGCCTGGTTCAATTCTCGGTCCTTCAAAGATTGTCTGATGTTGTCTTCCCAGCGGACTCTGGATCGTCCTGGGGTCTGGATCCCTGGCTCTTTGTTTCCCATGCTTGTCGTGGTAGCCGATCTTCTCCCATTCTGCAGACATGGCCAAACCATCTTAGTTGGGACTGTTCTACTTGGGTCTGCAAGGGGTGGCATTTTAGGCCTTGACGTATCGTCTGGTTGCGGACCATGTCTCTTCTTGTTACTTCAACCACCTTCCTCAGATACCTCATTTCTGAGGTTTGGATCTGGCTTTTGTGGGTTGTAGTCATTGCCCATGACTCGCATCCATATGTCAAGACTGGGACATAGGTGGAGCGGTTACAAACCGTTTAACAAATTTAAAATAAATAACGTTGGTTAAAATAATGAAGTGATCATATTTCTCATCATCTGATGATTTATTTTGTGGTGGAAAATTATTAAATGTTCATTGATTTCGCTTGTTCGCTACTTAGCTTCCAGTGTAGAGTCAGAGGACGTCTGCTTCAGCGGCAGTTGGTTCCCACCGGTGCTTTGGACTGTACTTCTTGTCAACAGTAACAAAAATTGTGGCAGCAGCAGGTCTTTTGCACAAGGCCGAGGTAACTGCTTAGGTTGTCAAATCAAGCGTCTTTAAGACCCCTCTAATGTTGGTGTTTAGCGTTGACTGTTGGCAACTTGTACCACAAAGCTGTACCACAAAGTTGTACCACAAACTAAAAGGAAAATAAGTGCTTCTTTTGAGTATTGGGTCTCCTGATATGAGCATCAATCACCCTCCGCTGCCATCCACCACTTCCGTCATCCTCAGAATATTTAGTAAGTTCTAACCCCAGTAAGCCGGATGAAAATGCTTTTGATAGCGGAAGACAACAATTTCACATTCCATATATATATATATATATATATGGTTGGGAGTTGGGAGTAAGTCATGTAGTCTTACCAAGCGCTACGTTATAACAAATATTTTCCCGCACACACCCAGGCTGCAACGTTGAGAAGAGATCCATTCAAGAGCAGTCTATCTTAGTATTTTCATTCCAAACCAATCATTATCCAGTAGTCTAACATTGGTAGGGGTCTATCACCCATCCATCGCATGTAGAATATTCTACAAAGCACCACAAGATATTGTTTTCATACTCCATTACCTTATACCATCTTGCTACTTCCGTGGGTATGTATAATGTATACACCTTAATACTTCATAGATCTATCACTGATATTATCTTCCAATGTGTCATTTTCTTGTAAATATTGACCACAACTATGTCTGGGCGGAAGCGACAACGTAGCTTTTATGCTCCAAAATTACAGTTGTTATCTTAGTGCCTGTGTCTTAATCTTCAACCAGATTGACATCTTCCGACGCGTCATGTGCAAACTGACAACTTATAGCCTTATACTATTTGGTATCCGTATTGGAACAACTGCGCCAACATGGTATGCGTATCTTCCCAGACAGAAAAGTCTGGGTTAACAATAGAAATGTCGCTTACTGTAAACTTTTACTCAGTATGGAGCTAACGGTAAGCGAAAAGTCAATGTGGCAAGTTCGCTCTGCACAAACATGTCAATGTTGGTTCAGGATAGGTCAGGCGATCAGGTAAAATTAGGGAGTGACAAATTAGAACAAGGTATGAAAAGAAAACCTTGAATTATGGAAGCGAAAACATCGTCAAAGAGCGGGTGAGAAAAAGGAAACAGAAGGGCACATAAACAAGATAAAATATGACACAGGAAAATGTAACGATTGAAGATTAACTCATTACACTACTATTATGCCAAAAACTTTCACACAGAGTAAATCAGCTTACTCCGAGGTTCGGTTTGATGAGGTTCGACAGAATAATGTACTGAAAATAAAATTAGCCACATCGGGCTGTATCAGACTGTACTGAAGTCTTAGCTGGATGTGAGTCATATCGAGCGACATCTGTAATTAAACATGAATAAAGAAACAAACATTACCTGCCATAACATTTCAAAAACATAACTGTACTTTATTATTGTCAAATGCTACAGTAAACATCACTTGTAGACATTGCAGTGTAATCCAACTGAATAACATGAAACTGTGTCTCGTACGAGTGCAATTCAGCACGGCACCGTGCACCACGAGATCTCGCGCCATATTGAAAAAATATCCGTAGGGATGGCTCTGACGCCATTTTTGTTCTTTTCCCGCGAAGATGGATCATGATGGGAGGCAGACAACGTTCTCCATATAACACGAAAGTCGTTTTAGGACACACGTTGGGAATGTAAAACAGATTAAGTTAATACAGTTAGTTGCCAGACGATTAACATTGAGATTGCTTTGTCCAGTACTGCTGAAAAAAAAAACCAGTGCTTAGATCGCAAGGGTGAAGCCGAGTCAATAATTTACTTCGCAATGTTTCAGTTTGGAATTTCTGATAGCAATTGTAAACTTAATTAATACAAAGTGTTTTATACGACAAAAGTTTGCCAATGTAAGTAATAAAGAAGGAAGGGAAACCAGAGGCCTGCAAACAGTAAATTAATATGAAACAAATATAAAGGTGTTATCAGGCACTCGTAAGAAATAAAGAAGTAGAACACTAGACAACTGAAAAACAACAGACATGAGTGGCTTACCCAGGATTTGAACCCTTGACCTCCCGTGCGACAACCCCGCCTAGCTATGTGTTATAAATGTTTATACAATGCCAAACCTACCCTCTGTCCTGTTCTTACTGTTCTAAGTCTACTATCATACTGGACACAGTATTTAGGTCTTTGTCTTGTTGGACTGACCAATACTGATATATAGGGGAACAACAGAAGTGATTGCGTCATTAATAGGCTGAACTGCCCATGGTAAACTTCCGGTGTTGTGTATAGTGGTTCGCACTAATGACCTGTCGTCGAAACATCATTTTTTGGTGATGCGTAGATGGCAGGGAGGATAGTGTGGTTCACTTGCATAGCTAGGCGGGGTTGTCGCATGGAAGGTCCAGGGTTCAAATCCTGGGTAAGCCACTCATGTCTGTTGTTTTTCTGTTGTCTAGTGTTCTACTTCTTTATTTCTTACGAGTGCCTGATAACATACCTTTATATTTGTTTCATATTAATTTAAGTAATAAAGAGAGTTCGTCAGTGTTATAAAGCGCTAATCATTTTATGTGTAAGTGAGGCATTGATTTACACAAGAGTGTAAATAAAACAGACATAAATTAGAATAATGAAGATGTCTTGAAAGAGACCAACATCCAAGGCTAACCTTTACTCCTATTAGAAGAAAGAAACCTACTTTCTTTGGTCACGTCGTGAGAGTAAGACAGATGGAATACACTGTGACTTCAGGAAAGATTGCCAACAAAAGAGGTAAACAACGACATGGATAAAGATAATAAAGATGTCCTGAAAGAGGTCAATGCCCAAGGCAAGCTTTCGAAGAAAGGAACTCACGTTTTCTGGGCATGTCGTGAGAACAGAAAATAGAATATATTGTGACATCAGGAACGATTTAAGGGAGAAAAAAAAGATAAACGACCACAAAGAGATAAGATACTGGACAAATAAATAGTGTACCATGGAAATAAGTCAACAACATAGTTGATTAGCAGCAATGAGGTCAGTAAGTTGTGGAAACATATGATCACCTACGCCAGCTACTATAGTAAATGAAGAAGAATCATGTTTGCCATAAGCACCATATTCAAAGCAGTTCATTCTGAAAAAAATCAGCTTGATGTTCATTACCTCTCCTTTCCCCATGCTGTACAAGCCTTTAACAAATACATACTAATAATTCTTGTCCTGTGCTAACCATTAAAAGTCTTTCCATTACTCCTTTACGACATTCGTGTTTTCATTGCTTGTTTTTAACCGGGGAGGGGATAGGGAACAAAGAATAGTAACACTGTAAGCTGCCAGAGATATCGTAGAAGGCCACTTAGGAGGGTTGGGATTGAAGCTGGCTGCACCATCATGTAGAAAATTGAAGCCAGAATAGAATTTGAACAAATAATCCAAAGTAAGTAATTCAGCTCCACATAGCAATCAACAAAATAGTTTTAAAAACCGGTTTTATTGGTTTTATTAGGAATTCTATGTACGCTGGGTTTTAACACAGCTATAAAATTATTCATAATCATCGTTTGCTAATTCAACCATTGCAGCTGGTCCCTTGCAGGAAACCTGAGCAAAGTATTTACATGCTGTGGCCGCGGTGGTATCTGTAGCAATTTGTTTTACATGATGACGTTGCCATCCTCATAACTTTAATATGTATCTGATTTGGATAATGAACACAAACTTAAATAACTACGCATTAAACGGGAAACAGGTATGGAGATGACAGAGAATTTATTAAAAGCTAGACTTACATCAAACTACACTTTATTCATAGAATCAAACAAAGAGGGAAACCCGAGGCCTATGAAATATGAATAATAAACATACACGGGTCTGTAGCAGGCACTGGTGAGAAATCAAGAAACAGACTAGACACCAGAAGTGTAACAGAAATGACAAATTTGCCGGGAAATCGAACTCAGGATCCGCCGAACGGCGCCATAGCATCGCTACGGCAATAAATCGTGACTAACCACACTCCCAACTCAGCACCACAAAAACAGTGCTTCGAGAACAGTGGGCATGGCATGCACGCCGTGCAGCTATGACATATAGGAGCGGAAACGACCTAGACTAATTATAAATGCAATCACTTCTATAACTTTCCTATTCACTAGTGAAGGCCAGTAACACAAGGCAAGGGCCGTAATAATGTGTGTAAGTCGTAGTTGATTAGGCCGTTATGTCACGCATTGCACTATTTGAAGAAATGGAAATTATTCAAAAAAATTTAGGTTCCTCAACCACATCAGTTACCTCAAACACGTGCAGAATGACGATCTGAAGAAATGGTGTATGTGTCGGTAAATTGCGATGTCAGACAATTAGTCCCATAATTCAGATGGCGTAGATTTATTTTCTAACATGAGAATATTGTGGTCCCGACGGGACAAGCACTGCTCTTAAAGTTCTACGATTTCATCAATTAGTACATGGCTCCTCACCTAATACAAAAATAGTAAACAGTAGCGTTCCAAACCTCTGGTGGGAGGGGGGGGGGGGGGGGGGTGGGTGGGGTGGGTGTGTTGGTTGGTGTGGGTGGGGGGGTGAGGGGGTGGGGGGGGGGGGGGGGGGGGGGGGAGGGGGGGGTGTGGGGGGGGGGGGGGGGTGGGGGGGGGGGGGGGGAGGGGGGGGGGGGGGGGGGGGGGAGGCGGTCTGCAATGTACTAAAGTTATATTTTTACAATATTCTTCTTCTTCTTCTTCCGTCCTTAGCCACTGACCGTCAAAGCAGTCAGTGGCCATTACGCCTAGTGGCGTCTTAGGGCAACAGCAGATAGGTTTTCTTTGCCATTGTTTCCCATCACGCCTAGTGGCGTCTTTAGGGCAACGGCAAATCAACCCATTTGCTGTTGTTTCCGTAATCGAAGTGAGTGGCAAACGGGTGATCAGCCCGTTGTGATTTTTACAATATACTAAATATAAAATAAAGAGCACAACAAATAAAAAATAAAAATAAAAATAACAATTTTACAAAAGCAAGTCGCAATTCATAACGGAAGTGACTGTCAATGTTTCAATGTATTTTGTGTGCAGGGTAAGACTGGGGCGACAATTAAGATATTAAAGATCTGGACGCGTCACATTGACAATAATAAATATGTTATGTTCTCTACTTTCAGTACATTTCTGGCTACGACTTACCATTAATATCGTTGAGTGCATGAACGAACACGTGACATCATGGGTTGGAAAGGGGGGGGGGGGGGGGGGGGGGGGGGGGGGGGGCCAAATAACTTTTAGAGGGCAAGAGACCAGTATTTAAGGTCGATTTTAGCATTCTGCCAGTTTTCGGATCTGGCAAATTTAAGCTAAGTTTTTGTTTTTGTGGCCCCTTTTGTGTATTTTATTATTTCTCTTTCAGTTTCCTCTACAGCAATGAATTACAATACCATACTTTTTAAAAAAAAAACGGGCCCTTCGACTTAATACTACATGAAAACTGAAACTGAATAAAACCTCCTAGTGTAAATCATGAATAAATCAACACGTTCTTGAAGCGACAACAGACTATTTCTTGTTTTATGACTGAACAAAAAATGATGGGATGAAAAAAGAATCCTTTCCTGAATATTAAAAATGAACTGGCACCTGATGAATATTATCTTCTTGAGTTATCTTGTGATTCCTGTTTGTAGATTTTATTTTCTTCAACGGCTTTAGTAGATAGGCTACTTATACTTGATGCATTTTGTCACTACAACACTTGTGTGAGTCTATATTTTCAGCTTTTGCCTGTATGACAAATAAATACAGGAACAGACTTAATGTAGACCCTGGCCTGTGAAAGTATTAAATGACCTGACTAAGTGTAAACGTGGTTTTGTTGTGTATTAACTGCTCATGTATCTAATATTGCACAAAAAACATAGATCAGGAGAATTGTGGAGGTAGAGATGCAAGGGCATGAACCAGAGCTGGTGCACCACACAAAAGATGATGAGTAAAGTGGAGACAGTTCGTTGCTACCCTACAAGACTCAACAAGTCATGATGGTCACGGATTGCTTTGCCAGTACGGCGCAGGAACATAGAACAAGAATACCATAGATAAAATTAAACATGTACATATTTTTTCCTCCGTAGAGAGGACTACCTCAGTCCAGCATGGGTTTTAAGGTCTACAAAAGGTTGGGAACCACTAGCATATAGAATAATGTTAACAGGTCCAGCACCGGTTGTATCAGGAGAACGTAGTTTCTCTAAGTTGGAAATAATTACGAATTCGTTTTAAGAATGTGGTGGTCTCAGGACAGGTTAATTTTCTACAGAAAACACTGCTGCAAGAAAACAATGAATGCTGCGAGACTCCCTCAAAGGGACTAGCTACAGTAGTAGTCCCGTACACCACAAGGAGATAAAATAAAAATTATGATAACAATATCTCAAGAGAGGTTAACTGGGCTGCCTTTTAGTCAGCTAGAGACAACGTCGGAAATGGACAGAGATCGTATTACAGTGTTTGTAGCTAGACAACCAAAATAAATAGATGTCACGTTGGTATAGCTGTAGCTGTAGCTGTAAAGTTGAGTAATGTACTTATTTCGCTCCTGTCTTACCGGGAACGGCAGCGAAGAATCATCACTATCACCCTTAAGCTCCCTAATGAGCATAGGCTTTCAACAAACGTATGTCAAGTCTTCTTGTCCTGTGCCATCACCTCAAGGTCTTTCCACATCTTCTTCTTGCCCTTCGTGTCTGTCTCCAGTTTTCTTCTCCATGTGTTCTTTGGTCTCCCTCTACCTTTCTTACCTTGAGATTCCAGGGCACGTACTGCCTGATCACGTTGAGACTGGAGAGTTAGGCATAAGGTTTGCTACCCCATTCTGTACAAAGCTTTAGCTAATACAACTTCGACAAGTAGACCATGGTAAATGATTTAATCACTCAGCCATCTAAGACAGAAGGGAACTTCTATTAAAGGAGGCTCATGGTGCAACCCAGAGAAAGTCTTTAGGAGTCTGGGTCGCCGGAAATCTCTAGATTTAAATACATGAAAAAGAAAGCTGGAGACATGCATGAAGGCGATTGTGGCGCAGTTTTCCTGGGCGGATCCCCAATTGTCGCCAAATTTATATTTCTTGCGGGTCAAATCATAGGTGTATGATTTGTGACGGGTTATTGGAATATTATCAAGACGGTCTCCAGAAACTGGCTCGTTAAGAAAGAAAGAGACCTATTTGAGATTAGGACAAGAAGAAAAGAAGGCGCATGCTTGAAGAGTTGAATTCAGGATCCCTGTGACATTAACATCTTCCCTAAGATCTCGATAAAGGAAGAGCCCCGAACCTCCTAAATGAAAGATTTTGCCTTTATGTGAATATTCCACACCGACAGTACGCTTGATACCATTAAATAACGTATTAGCGATCAACAAGGCTATGCGTTTATTTGTTAAATATATACACATATAGGGTTAGTAGAAAGTAAAAAGAATGATTATGAAAGACAATTCACACATAGAATGTAAAAATTTTGTTAATTAAATATGATAAGGAAACTAGGTAAATAATCAAATGATGATATGATATACTAAGTGTTACTACACTGATGAATGTTAATCTTTAGAGTCCGTAATCCTTCCAAATTTCCTCCAATGTATTATCATACGAATATATGCACCGACTGCCAATGTTGAAGTTTTTTCACCGTGTGGGTTATCTCAAATGCGAGTACACTTTTGCTGTAAATATTGCACGTGTTGCAGTAGCAGAAATTTTTAAGATGTATTGTCCATCAACAATTGGAAATCTCTCTAGCATAGAAAAACTATTCACATTTGTGTCAGGAAACTGACGGCTGTCTGATCTTGAAGAAAGCATTGGCTTGACTTGAGCTCTTCATGAAATGATCATCTAGTACAAGTAGGTTTCATGCAATGAAGCTTGCTTGAATGTCGTGCAACACACGTTTTGAGTAGATGAATTCACTTCCTGCGCTGATGCGTTGAGTAGACTGAACGTGGTTCAGGTATAAGCTTTTGAATAAATAGAACTTATATATATATAAGTTGAATAAAATGCCGCGCCACCGACATGCACAAACGCGGGCGTGCATTTCCTTCCTTGTAACTTAGGAAGTGTATGATGTCCTATCTTGGGAATTCTGCTCCCCAGACGTAGGCTTTCTAGCTTCTTTCCGATTAGACGCCAAAGTCACATTTCTACAGGACTGTAAACCCAAAGTGGATTGTTAAGTTTCCCATCCAATACCAACAGTTGACAATCTTTTTATTTTATTTCCTCTTTTGCTCTTTCATAACTGATCAGTCTGTTTTTAATTCTCATATCTGATGGTATGACATGAGGCATACACGGCAGTGTTAAATATCGTGAGTATGGAAGTGTGTGCCCATGTCAGTCTGCAGTGATAATCTAAGACTCTAGATGAAAGTAAAGTATGTAACTATAAATTACTTTGCATGGTGGATATAAAATTACACGAAAGGACGAATCTATTACTTAATTAAGCATCAACACGTAAAGAAACAACAATATTTCGCATACTTAGCTATGCAGCTAATTACAAAAAGCAATCACTAATAATGAAAAGGAAAAATAATTTTTATAACGTCTACTAACCTTCTTTTTTCCTTCACGAATTCCCTAAAAACCAATTTTAAACTTAATTTCCACTGGAATAAAACTATAATCTACACTGACATGAACATATGGAACAGGCTACACTCTGGAAATTTCACTTATGCACCACGAATGTTGTAAAGCGTACTGATTTCAGATGCGCGTCATTTTATATTTTCCAATCGCCTATGTGTGACACTTTTTAGGCGGTTCCGATAGCTCCCACCTCATCTACTAACTCGTCTTCCTCCTTGCCACACTGCGTCTGAGTACTTACTTGCGATGCCTGGCCCTGTAAATCTTTGAAAGGTGGATGGACTTTCGCAACAAAATCTTCGACTGCATGCCTGATGTTAGGTAATTAGAAAAACCGTGGTCGCCTGATAGAGCAATTATCTACCCTTTTTCTCATGTTTAACTTTCTTTGCGGCTCTGGGTTGGTTCCCCATTTCAGATTGCCTGGCGCTCAGTCTTTTGTTGCATTGTTGTATGGCCCAATAACGGTTTCCTTCAATATATTCCTTTATTGTCTTGCAACGCAAACAATCATCTAAATTATCAACCGCCGTCAGAGGTAAAAAATCTCTTGAAAAGCTACTCTCTGTATTTCCATTCCATATGGCTTAGTCTCGTAAGTACTTTGTTTTCAACCGCTCCTGCGGACACGCTATTGTGCCCAAATGTAGCGACACCGTGATTATGTTATCAGACAATTTATCGTATCGCCAATGTTGCAATAGCCAATGACGCAAGGTATTCTGAACGATATTGTTAGCGGAAAGCACAAAGACGGGGAAATTAAAGTTAAAATTAAATACATGGTGTGATTAGGAACGATCACTTTAAACAATTATGATACAGCAAAGACGGGGAAAAAAAAGAGTACAATGATGAGAAACGTAAAATACTGTCACGGATTGCCTCCCCTGCTTTGCAGTAGTGGTCCAACAGTGACCATAACTCAAGAGTATCTAATATTGGCTTCCAAGGTATCTACCTGCGCGCAAGATTACTCTTGGCAGAGATGTAGATAGAAGATTAATGACACTTCTACCTGAAGGGAGCGTTCACAAGATATTTCCGGAAGTCACGAACAATGTTGCATTGTGCTGAACAAGTGTTAACGCATTATATCTGGTTCGTCACCTTTTGTGAAGGATTTAAACAATGGTTTAGCCCGTTCAAGCCGCCAGTTCCAACGAAATCCCTCTTATAAGGTATAGCTCTGTTTAGAGGTAATTATATTTCTTAGTGTAAATATATATATATATATAAATAAATATATATATATATATAAAAGGTAAAGGTAAAGGAACCCGTTACACGCCCATTGAGGCATATTGGGAATATGGTGTTAGGCCCATATTATCTTGACCGTCGGCACACTAGGGGTGATGTGGTCGGCATCACGCCGGCCGCCTTAACATACATACCAGAATCTTTATTCTCCATAAAATACATTAATATGTACAGACATGATATAATAGATACAACATGGCATATAGGAGAATCATTAGAATTTACATAAAGTGTTGAAGACGTCTCAAGTAGTTATATGTGGGTGTTTTTACATCGAACCTTTGTGTTACACATACATAAAAAAATTTTTAAGCTTTCTAAAAGACATTGGCATATAATGATATGATATAACCTGCCAAAAATGAGAATTATTGAAATTTACAAAATGTGTGTGGAATACCATTCAAGTAGAGCAATATGGTTGTTTTTACATGGGTGTTTTATCAGAATTTTTGTTTGCCATAAAAAAAAAAACTTTGACAACTAGTAGAGTGAGATATTAAATATAGCATCAAATACAATTGTCGTTTGGTATAGTAGACAGAGCACAATTGAGATTAGATGGTGGGGAAAACATCCCAGCAATCTAAAATGGGTGTTTTTTACATCGAAGTTTCCATATTCTGTAAGAACCTATAATTGCACTAATACTGACATATTTACATAAAACCTTTGCTTCAAATTTCCGCAACCCTAGCGACATTAATCCACTCACACACTTTGCATGCACATGACCCAAACTACCAATTATCAGTACGATTACATGCGTACGATAGCCTAGTTCGTTAATTTCTGCAGTCAATGGATAGTACTTATCAAATTTATGTTGGTAACATTTATCTAAATGGGCGTCATATGGTATTGCTGCCTCTACTATAAAAGCTGTTTTGTTCTGTCGATTGATTATCGTTAAATCAGGTTTTACGGCATGTGTCTTAAATGAGGTGTTACTGCTGCCGAAAAGTGATGGTTTAACTATTATCTCTTTATTTATTGTTATGTCACTCTTATTATTGTATGAGGATTTCAGTTTCTCATAAATAATGTCTACAGCTCTATTGTGCCTTTGTTGGTATAATGTTTGAAATTTGGTACATCCATTCAATAAATGTGACACTGTTTCGTATGGGTGGTTACATATTTTGCACATTTTCGTGTATGTCTGTGGGTAGTATAGATGTAAAAGACTTTCGCATTCCAGCAACTGTAACCTCGATCTCACAGCAAATGAAAGTATTTTATCACTTAATTTAACATTAGATAGAAAACTAGATGACAATGAATGGTTTACACATTTCATTTCGCGCACTATTCTCCCTTGTGATGATTTACTTTTTAGTTCATACATACATACATACATACATACATACATACATACATACATACATACATACATACATACATACATACATACATACATACATACATACATACATACATACATACATACATACATACATACATACATACATACATACATACATACACACACACACACACATACATACATACACACACACACACACACACACACACACACACACACACACACACACACATACACACATACACACATACATACATACATACATACACACACACATACATACATACACACACACATACATACATACACACACACACACACACATACATACACACATACATACATACATATCAGAATCTTTATTCTCCATAAAATACATTAATATGTACAGACATGATATAATAGATACAACATGGCATATAGGAGAATCATTAGAATTTACATAAAGTGTTGAAGACGTCTCAAGTAGTTATATGTGGGTGTTTTTACATCGAACCTTTGTGTTACACATACATAAAAAATTTTAAGACATTGGCATATAATGATATGATATAACCTGCCAAAAATGAGAATTATTGAAATTTACAAAATGTGTGTGGAATACCATTCAAGTAGAGCAATATGGTTGTTTTTACATGGGGGTTTTATCAGAATTTTGTTTGCCATAAAAAAAACTTTGACAACTAGTAGAGTGAGATATTAAATATAGCATCAAATACAATAGTCGTTTGGTATAGTAGACAGAGCACAATTGAGATTAGATGGTGGGGAAAACATCCCAGCAATCTAAAATGGGTGTTTTTTACATCGAAGTTTCCATATTCTGTAAGAACCTATAATTGCACTAATACTGACATATTTACATAAAACCTTTGCTTCAAATTTCCGCAACCCTAGCGACATTAATCCACTCACACACTTTGCATGCACATGACCCAAACTACCAATTATCAGTACGATTACATGCGTACGATAGCCTAGTTCGTTAATTTCTGCAGTCAATGGATAGTACTTATCAAATTTATGTTGGTAACATTTATCTAAATGGGCGTCATATGGTATTGCTGCCTCTACTATAAAAGCTGTTTTGTTCTGTCGATTGATTATCGTTAAATCAGGTTTTACGGCATGTGTCTTAAATGAGGTGTTACTGCTGCCGAAAAGTGATGGTTTAACTATTATCTCTTTATTTATTGTTATGTCACTCTTATTATTGTATGAGGATTTCAGTTTCTCATAAATAATGTCTACAGCTCTATTGTGCCTTTGTTGGTATAATGTTTGAAATTTGGTACATCCATTCAATAAATGTGACACTGTTTCGTATGGGTGGTTACATATTTTGGGTAATATAGATGTAAAAGACTTTCGCATTCCAGCAACTGTAACCTCGATCTCACAGCAAATGAAAGTATTTTATCACTTAATTTAACATTAGATAGAAAACTAGATGACAATGAATGGTTTACACATTTCATTTCGCGCACTACTCTCCCTTGTGATGATTTACTTTTTAGTTCATACATACATACATACATACATACATACATACATACATACATACATACATACATACATACATACATACATACATAC
>JAMPIV010000509.1:145000-287855 GCA_024509875.1 Oreohelix idahoensis
ACATGAGAGGACCGAAACACATCGGGTTAATTAATGAGATCTTTGCTGATGTTGCTAGTGGGGCACAGCTTAATTTGGTTAAATTTGATCTAAATTCTAATATAAGGCTGCTTGCTTGAAACTGGTCCGATGTATTATCAATTGTAATGTCATGTCCTAGGTATCTGTAGGAACACCCTCGATCAGAAGAGGGGATTTCATGACCTTGGATATTAATGTCCACCTTACGAGTGTTGACCCAATTGTTTCCGCTTCGCTGACCGCTGAACACATACATACATACATACATACATACATACATACATACATACATACATACATACATACATACATACATACATACATACATACATACATACATACATACATACATACATACATACATACATACATACATACATACATACATACATACATACATACATACATACATACATACATACATACATACATACATACATACATACATACATACATACATACATACATACATACATACATACATACATACATACATACATACATCATACATACATATCAGAATCTTTATTCTCCATAAAATACATTAATATGTACAGACATGATATAATAGATACAACATGGCATATAGGAGAATCATTAGAATTTACATAAAGTGTTGAAGACGTCTCAAGTAGTTATATGTGGGTGTTTTTACATCGAACCTTTGTGTTACACATACATAAAAAATTTTTAAGCTTTCTAAAAGACATTGGCATATAATGATATGATATAACCTGCCAAAAAATGAGAATTATTGAAATTTACAAAATGTGTGTGGAATACCATTCAAGTTGAGCAATATGGTTGTTTTTACATGGGGGTTTTATCAGAATTTCTGTTTGCCATAAAAAAACTTTGACAGCTAGTAGAGTGAGATATTAAATATAGCATCAAATACAATAGTCGTTTGGTATAGTAGACAGAGCACAATTGACATTTGACGGTGGGGAAAACATTTCAGCAATTTAACATAGGTGTTTTTTACATCGAAGTTTCCATATTCTGTAAGAACCTATAATTGAAATGATACTGACATATTTACATAAAACCTTTGCTTCAAATTTCCGCAACCCTAGCGACATTAATCCACTCACACACTTTGCATGCACATGACCCAAACTACCAATTATCAGTACGATTACATGCGTACGATAGCCTAGTTCGTTAATTTCTGCAGCCAATGGATAGTACTTATCAAATTTATGTTGGTAACATTTATCTAAATGGGCGTCATATGGTATTGCTGCCTCTACTATAAAAGCTGTTTTGTTCTGTCGATTGATTATCGTTAAATCAGGTTTTACGGCATGTGTCTTAAATGAGGTGTTACTGCTGCCGAAAAGTGATGGTTTAACTATTATCTCTTTATTTATGGTTATGTCACCCTTATTATTGTATGAGGATTTCAGTTTCTCATAAATAATGTCTACAGCTCTATTGTGCCTTTGTTGGTATAATGTTTGAAATTTGGTACATCCATTCAATAAATGTGACACTGTTTCGTATGGGTGGTTACATATTTTGCACATTTTCGTGTATGTATGTGGGTAATATAGATGTAAAAGACTTTCGCATTCCAGCAACTGTAACCTCGATCTCACAGCAAATGACAGTATTTTATCACTTAATTTAACATTAGATAGAAAACTAGATGACAATGAATGGTTTACACATTTCATTTCGCGCACTATTCTCCCTTCTGATGATTTACTTTTTAGTTCACTTAGAATTAGGTTAAGTTTATGTGATTTAAATCCAGAATAAAAAGCATTTGCTGACTTGTATGTTAGACATACACATCATTCATACATACATCTAATATGTACAGTGTAATGGCCACTGTACATCCACTTTCACACTACACTACTTCACGCGCGCATTCTTCATTCATTCTACCCATAAATGATTTTACAATTACCTTCGATCTTTTAGCATACATGGTTACATACATTTAATACGTAACTTGCAAAGTTATTACTATCATCATCATACATACTATTTACATACGTTTACATTTCATACATGTCTATCTAACGAATTTATCGCTACAGTTTTTACAAGACATCACATACATACATACATACATACATACATACATACATACATACATACATACATACATACATACATACATACATACATACATACATACATACATACATACATACATACATACATACATACATACATACATACATACATACATACATACATACATACATACATACATACATACATACATACATACATACATACATACATACATACATACATACATACATACATACACATACATACATACATACATACATACATACATACATACATACATACATACATACATACATACATACATACATACATACATACATACATACATACATACATACATACATACATACATACATACATCGAACCTTTGTGTTACACATACAGTGGAATACCATTCATACATACATACATACATACATACATACATACATACATACATACATAACATACATCAAATACAATAGTCGTTTGGTATATAGACAGAGCACATAATTACATACAGACATAAACATTTCAGCAATTTAACATGGGTGTTTTTTTACATCGAAGTTTACATATTCTGTAAGACATACTATAATTACACTGATACATGACATATTTACATACAAACCTTTGCTTCAAATTTCCATACAACCCTACATACATAACCACTACACACTTTACATGCACATACATACATACATACATACATACATACATACATACATACATACATACATACATACATACATACAAACATACATACATACATACATACATACATACATACATACATACATACATACATACATACATACATACATACATACATACATACATACATACATACATACATACATACACATACATACATACATACATACATACATACATACATACATACATACATACATACATACATACATACACATACATACATACATACATACATACATACATACATACATACATACATACATACATACATACATACATACATACATACATACATACATACATACATATCAGAATCTTTATTCTCCATAAAATACATTAATATGTACAGACATGATATAATAGATACAACATGGCAAATAGGAGAATCATTAGAATTTACATAAAGTGTTGAAGACGTCTCAAGTAGTTATATGTGGGTGTTTTTACATCGAACCTTTGTGTTACACATACATAAAAAATTTTTAAGCTTTCTAAAAGACATTGGCATATAATGATATGGTATACCCTGCCAAAAAATGAGAATTATTGAAATTTACAAAATGTGTGTGGAATACCATTCAAGTAGAGCAATATGGTTGTTTTTACATGGAGGTTTTATCAGAATTTTGTTTGCCATAAAAAAAAAACTTTGACAGCTAGTGGAGTGAGATATTAAATATAGCATCAAATACAATAGTCGTATGGTATAGTATACAGAGGAGCACAATTGAGTTTAGACTGTGTGGAAAACATCCCAGCAATTCAAAATGGGTGTTTTTTACATCGAAGTTTCCATATTCTGTAAGAACCTATAATTGCACTAATACTGACATATTTACATAAAACCTTTGCTTCAAATTTCCGCAACCCTAGCGACATTAATCCACTCACACACTTTGCATGCACATGACCCAAACTACCAATTATCAGTACGATTACATGCGTACGGTAGCCTAGTTCGTTAATTTCTGCAGTCAATGGATAGTACTTATCAAATTTATGTTGGTAACATTATCTAAATGGGCATCATATGGTATTGCTGCCTCCACTATAAAAGCTGTTTTGTTCTGTCGATTGATTATTGTTAAATCAGGTTTTACGGCATGAGTCTTAAATGAGGCGTTGCTGCTGCCGAAAAGTGATGGTTTAACTATTATCTCTTTGTTTATTGTTATGTCACTTTTATTATTGTATGCAGATTTCAGTTTCTCATAAATAATGTCTACAGCTCTATTGTGCCTTTGTTGGTATAATGTTTGAAATTTGGTACATCCATTCAATAAATGTGACACTGTTTCGTATGGGTGGTTACATATTTTGCACATTTTCGTGTATGTCTGTGGGTAGTATAGATGTAAAAGACTTTCGCATTCCAGCAACTGTAACCTCGATCTCACAGCAAATGAAAGTATTTTATCACTTAATTTAACATTAGATAGAAAACTAGATGACAATGAATGTTTTACACATTTCATTTCGCGCACTATTCTCCCTTGTGATGATTTACTTTTTAGTTCACTTAGAATTAGGTTAAGTTTATGTGATTTAAATCCAGAATAAAAAGCATTTGCTGACTTGTATGTTAGACTCACATCTTCATCTACATCTAAATGTACAGTGTAATGGCCACTGTCATCCACTTTCACACTCACTCCTTCACGCGCGCATTCTTCATTCAGTTCTACCCAAAATGATTTTGGCCAATTCACCTTCGATCTTTTAGCTAGATGGTTTGTTTCATTTAACTCGTAACTTGCAAAGTTATTCCTATCATCATCTACTTGGTCTATTTTACGTTTTTTCATATGTCTATCTAACGAATTTATCGCTGCAGTTTTTACAAGACTATCATCACAATTGAGCATACTGACAAGGAATGAAATATGTCGAGAGTGGTATAATATGAAGGGGTTTGGTATGCATACATACATACATACATACATACATACATACATACATACATACATACATACATACATACATACATACATACATACATACATACATACATACATACATACATACATACATACATACATACATACATACATACATACATAATCAGAATCTTTATTCTCCATAAAATACATTAATATGTACAGACATGATATAATAGATACAACATGGCAAATAGGAGAATCATTAGAATTTACATAAAGTGTTGAAGACGTCTCAAGTAGTTATATGTGGGTGTTTTTACATCGAACCTTTGTGTTACACATACATAAAAAAATTTTAAGCTTTCTAAAAGACATTGGCATATAATGATATGGTATACCCTGCCAAAAATGAGAATTATTGAAATTTACAAAATGTGTGAGGAATACCATTCAAGTAGAGCAATATGGTTGTTTTTACATGGAGGTTTTATCAGAATTTTGTTTGCCATAAAAAAACTTTGACAGCTAGTGGCGTGAGATATTAAATATAGCATCAAATACAATAGTCGTATGGTATAGTATACAGAGGAGCACAATTGAGTGTAGACTGTGTGGAAAACATCCCAGCAATTCAAAATGGGTGTTTTTTACATCGAAGTTTCCATATTCTGTAAGAACCTATAATTGCACATACATACATACATACATACATACATACATACATACATACATACATACATACATACATACATATATATATATACATATATATATATATATATATATATATATATATATATATATATATATATATATATATATATATATATATATATATATAATATAATATTCTGGCCCATACGTTTGCTTTCATACATATAAATGAATCAACTATTATTGTTTAGTTTTAAAACAACAGGTAACAAATTTAATAGTGAATTAGTCTTTAACAGGTTACAAAAAATATGGAACGATTAGTGGAATGTTGATGGATATAAAGTTCTCGTCACTGAGACGTAGGTGGGAATTTAACGTTATACTTAAAGCTTAACTGAAATGTCCTTTTTGGCGTGTTGCAATATGCTTATTGTCACAATGTTATTTGCGCATAAATGGGCGCTGAACTTAACTGAGAGATATTGTAAGATTTTTAATAAGCACACTTTTGTGCACTATTATTGAACATAGAGGCCAAGGTCTTAATGTATTAACCACTCGATTTGTAGATTGGTTTATGACGTTTGCTTTTTGGTGGGTCCTTAGTGATGACGTAGATTGGTAAATAACTTAAAAATGGAGGACCATCGCCTTGTCAATGGTCAGACACATTATTGTACAGTCCGGTTGTATATTATAGCTTCGGAAGGAAGCCTATGCTAGGACTGGTATTAAGGAATGAAGTATAATATTCAACCTTACGTGGACGTGGAAGTAATACACCGTAAAAACCGGAGTCAAAATCTTCCATTGTCACCGCAGTGTTTGAAGTTATTCTGGACCACAGAAATCCAGCATTGAAATAGTAGTTGACTATATATTGCATGTATTATGAACAAATTCGATGACCTGATGACCGGACGTAGAACCACATTTTACCATTTAATCATCATTGGAAAATAAACCTCTGTTTGAGTTAAAAAAAAACACCTCAGCTTTTATGGTCCGTTAAAGTAGAGGTTGGCTGTTGCAGGTTGTTCTTCCCTTTTGAACCAGTGAGAAAAACAGGGACGATTAAGTGTTGCTACACACTCACGTTTTGGCATTCGCGTCTTATCACTGTACTTTCATCAGTGATATAAACAAAATTGGGAAGAACTTTACCGCTATTGGTGGACATTTTAACATGACTCTAACGGTTGTTGAAAGCAGACATCAAAGCGGTACGGGATCTTAACATGGTGGCCATATTTCCCGTTCTAGAAGATTTAGATATTTGAGCTCAATTGATTGCCACGTATTTTGGAACACTGACACCTGTTGCATGCTCAAGAAATCGATCGTTATTTGAAATTCGTAACCTTGACTGGGAAGGTCAACGTGCTTGGGATGTACAGACGCAAGTCAACAGAGAAGTATCATAGTTGTACTAGGAAATGATTGCAACAGTTGTCAATTTCCATTTTCAAGTCCTGCTGTGTACCTGCGGAGGTTAAAGTGAATGACGTCATTCGGTAACGAGTACTTCCAACCAGAGGAAATTACTGTGGCTGTTTGGATCCAGTTGTATGAAAATCATAACCCATGTTGGATCGAATGCTTTACGAGGAGGATTGGGATTCCCGCAGATAAGTAGACATTGTATTGTGGTATCAGTATACTAATTATATTAGCGAGCACCTTTCTTTTGTCACTTTTACTCGTAATATACTTCTTCATCGTAGGTGTCCTGGGGTGTTTTCCTAGGTTGATTTTGGGTGGATGAATTGCAAAAAACTTATAGCAAGTTTCTTTGAGGCTACTGGAATGGTGTAGATTCTTGGGGTCACTCTGTGGTTCTTTACGATATTATCTTTTCTTTAATTGTTTATGTGCGGTGATTGTCATTGCTAATGTGTATATTTCTATGTAATTGATTCTCTTCATTGATCATTCTATGTTTTCAGTAGTAATATTATCTTGTATAATTTCTTAGTTGATTGATTTATAGCTGCATATTTTATTAAATAAAAGATGATTAATCTCCAATAATGAGTATCGATAAGGTTTCGAATATAGCATAATAATTGGAATACTACAGTTTATTTGATGAGATAAATATTAGAATTCAGATTCTGAAATGTCGACGGCGGAGTACTTCATCAAACAGGGTAAAATTCTTGGGTTATCAGGAGATAAATTACAAGAGTTTGCTCAAACAGAATATAAAGAGGCGCAGGAAAGAGAGAAACGTCAGTTAGAATTAAAAGATAGAGAATTAGCCAACCAGGAACGTATGAAACGGTTGGAAATGGAAGATAATGAGAAAAGGTGGCAAGACGAAGAGAAAAGGAGGCAAGACGAAGAGAAAAGGAGGCAAGACGAAGAGAGAATGAAACTCTTGGAGATGGAAGAGAATGAGAAAAGGAGACAATATGAATTTACACTTGAGGGAGAAAAACGAGCACATGAAGAGAGAATGTTGCAGTTAGAAATTGAAAGACAGAAGTTGCAAAATGGAAATGCTACTAGTCAATCACACACTCAGAATGATGGTCAAAAAGGTGACATTAAAATCCATTTGCCCATGTTTAAACCAGGGGTCGACGATATAACGTTCTTCTTGTCAAGATTTCAATTGGTATGCACAGAATATAAAATTGATAAAAGTATGTGGTGTAGCAAACTGATGAATTTTTTATCAGGAGAGGCGTTAAGTGCAGTCGCTTCGTTAGAAGGCGATAGTCAAAACTATGAGGAAGCTAGAGCTACGCTATAAAAAAAATATCAGCTTACAGCTGAAGGTTATAGAAGGCGTTTTAAAGAGTTGTTGCCGGAAACAGGAAAAGAGTTCTCACAATTCATTTCGGATATTCGTTTAACTTTTAATCGTTGGATCGAACTTGAAAAGGTGCAACGGAAATTTGAAGATCTGGCAGATTTAATATTACGGGATAAGGTATTATCCTCAGTAAGTGATAAGTTTTTGGCGTTTTTACAGGAGCGGAATCCTAAATCGTTATCGGAAGTTGAGACCCTAGGGCGTCAGTTTTCAGTTGCTCATCCGAACTTGAATGTCAGAAACACTAAATTACATGAATCGTTACAGTCAGCGGGTGTTGCTACTGTAAATAACAGACAAGGAAAATTTAGATCGAATAGTGGTGACAGAGATAGGTTTCGTCATAGAAGTGCCAGTTCAGATCGAAATAATAATTATCAAAGAAATTTTTCTCATTTCGAAGGTGGAAATAGAAATGATTCACCAGCTGGCAGAAGATGGAATAACAATCATTTTGGAACTGGTCAACAGGTTGATTTGGGAAACAGAGACAGAATGAATTGGCAACGAAACACTCCTAACTTTTACAGTTACAATAAAGCACATTACTCGCAGAATAATAATAGACATTTGTATAACAATAGACAACAAAATGACAGGGCATTTCGGTCAAATAGTTATAATCGATCTGCTTACCATGGTAATTCCGTTCAAATGTCGGAAAACAATGTCGCAGATAACAATAATACTGTTAATCAAGCAAATGCATGTGCGTCATTTGATTTTAATAATGCTGAAACATGTTTGGAATGCAAGAATCTATTTCAGCCTGATGTGGTATCCAGACTGAGATGTGGACACCCATTGCCGGCGTTACCTGCTATGTCAGCTCATGAAGGAACCGGGTCTTTAGAGTTTCACAAGGGCTTACTTAATGGCATGCCAGTAACTTTATTAAAGGATTCAGGTTGCACGACGGTAGGCGTGCGACAATGTTTGGTTGATCCTTCTTCTTGTACAGGCACATGGGTTAAGTGCATTACGTTTGGTGGTAGAATTGAGAAATTTCAAACTGCTGTGGTTCATATCGCAACGCCATTTTTTACGGGACAAATAAAAGTATGTTTGTTGCCGAATCCAGTTTGCGATTTGGTTCTTGGTCACATTCACTTTTTTAAAGAGTGTACTCGTGAGCAAATAAATGATTGGGAACGAGAACACGTACACAGGGCTAATGTTGTGGTTACTCGAGCACAGGAACATGCTCAACAAAATGTTGTACCATTGGGTAATGATGAATTGGGGCATAGCAACATTAGCAAAGAAGCTTTTGCTACATTGCAGAAAAATGATGATTCACTAAAGAAATTTTTTAATTTCGTACAAATTAATACTACAAATGATATTAATTGTCACAAGCAATGGTATGCTATCGTCAATAACATATTAGTGAGACAATTCCGAGATGGGAAGTCCTTTGATACTGTGACTCAAATAATGGTACCTAAAACAATGAGGGCTTATATTTTAAGTCATGCTCATGATTCACGTTGTTCAGGTCATTTGGGTTACTCGAGAACAAGGGCTAGAGTGCTTGCATCATTTTTCTGGCCTGGTATATCAAAAGACATTTCGATGTATTGCCGTTCTTGTTTTATATGTCAGGAGGTTAAGTCTAGAGGGGCACATCATGTAGCTCCCATTCAAGCAGCCGATATTCCGGTGCGTCCGTTTGAGAAGATGGCCGTGGACATTATTGGCCCACTTCCTATAATGTCATCGAGAGGACATAGATATGTTTTAACCTGCATAGATATGTGTACGCGTTGGCCGGAAGCTATACCTCTAAAAAATATTGCTACTCAAGATGTGGCTGAAGCTTTGTTTCAAATATTTTCCAGAATCGGTTTTCCGAGAAAACTGTTGTCAGATAGGGGCTCTCAATTTGTTTCCGGTACTATGACTGAGGTGATGAAAATGTTTCACATAGATAGATCACTTAGCAGTGTCTATCACGCCGCCTCGAATGGTATGGTGGAGCGTCTCAATAGGTCGATAAAACAAATGTTGGGTAAGATTACTATTGATTTTCCTAAAGAGTGGGACCGAGTTTTACCTGCGGTACTTTTCGCATATCGCGAAATACCGAATGAGCATACTGGTTTCAGTCCATTTCAACTTGTGTTTGGGGCTCAACCCAGAGGTCCATTATCTTTGATTAAAGATTTGTTAATCGATTCTGATTTGTCTCAAGAGACAGTATCGTCATACGAGTATGTTGTCAATCTCAGACAAAGAATCATGGATGCATGTCAGTTAGCGACATCTGCATCAGAGAGAGCTAAAGAGAAAGCTCGGGTGTTGCAAAATCATTCAAGACATCTTCGGCATCTTGTACCAGGTGACGAAGCATTTGTTCTCTTACCTAGTAAGCAGAATAGACTACTTATAACTTGGTGTGGTCCTTTCAAAATTCTGTCCAGAATTTCGGATGTAGATTACGTACTTGATGTCAATGGGAAAAGGAAAATATTTCACATTAACATGTTGAAAGAATTCCACGCAAGACCTGAACATCTTCAGGCAGTATTTCATGCTGTCGAGGACATAGTCTCGCGTCCAATTGGGTGGTCTTCATTATCAGTGATTCAGGAAGAATCAGCGTTTCCTGAAGTATCTATGAATTTTCCTAACATACCAGTACATTCTACAGAAACTTGGAAAGATGTGACGATATGTCAAGATTTATCGTTGGATAGAAAAACACAGGTGTCTGACTTATTACATTCCTTTAATGATGTACTTTCAGATATTCCAGGTAAAACAAATGTAATCATACATGATATACATTTAAATGATGAAACGCCCATTAGAGTACGTCCATACCCTATACCTTTACATTTTCAGGACAAAGTGAACAAAGAAATAGATGACATGATTAGGTTAGGGATAATCAGTCCGTCTCAAAGTAATTTTGCTTTTCCTATGGTGGTAATTCGAAAAAAAGATAATGAGATACGACTCTGCATTGATTTCAGAAAATTAAATAAAGTAACAAAATTTGATGCCGAACCATTACCATTATTGGAGGATTTCTTACCAAAATTGTCAAAGGCAATATACTTTAGTAAATTTGATTTAGCCAAGGGTTATTGGCAAGTTCCGTTGGCGGATAGATGTAAACAGTTCACAGCTTTTTCTACTCCTCGGGGGTTGTTCCATTTCAATGTCATGTGTTTCGGACTAATGAACGCACCTGCGTCCTTCACTAGAATGATGAGAATGCTGTTCTCTCATAGGCAAGATGTTATTACTTATATATATAGATGATATTTGTCTATTTAGCAATACGTGGGATGAACACTTTGTTGGTCTACATTCACTTTTATCTACTCTTAGATCTGCTGGGTTATCTGCTAGACCATCTAAGGTGTATATTGGATTCTCTGAGATTACGTTTCTAGGTCATAGGATTGGTCATGGGAATCTTCAACCTTTGGAGCAGAATGTTTCCAAGATTCTAAATCTTTCCATTCCTAGAACAAAAAAACAAGTCCGTAGTGTGTTAGGACTAGTGCAATATTATGGTAAATTTATTCCTAATTTATCTTCAATTACATCAGATCTGTCCACTCTACTTAGGAAAGGGGCTCCTAATGTAATTAGGTGGACTCCAGAATGCAATGCTGCTTTTCTTAAAATTAAAGATTTGTTTTCATCCCCACCGATTTTAAAACTACCCAGGCTTAATAATCTTTATACTCTTCGAACAGACGCTTCGTCCAAAGGCGTTGGTGCTGTGTTGCTTCAACAATTTGATGGACATCTGCATCCGATCACGTACATTTCGAGAAAATTAAACAAGGCGGAAATGAATTATTCGGTGTTGGAAAAAGAACTTCTCGCCGTGGTATGGGCAGTAACCAAATTAGAGAAGTATTTGTTGGGTGTATGTTTCGTAATACAGTCAGATCAGAAGGCTTTGGCGTATTTAAAGACTAAAAACCACAAATGCGCCCGAGCAGCCCGTTATTCGATTCTGATGCAGCCGTATAATTATACGATTCAAGCAATTCGGGGGTCTGACAATGTGGTGGCAGACGTACTGTCGAGGTGCCCTCAGGAAGACAGTACACAAGTTTTTAATGACAGTTAATGCATGGTCAACAGTAGTGTTGATGTAATTGGGACATTGAATTTAATTGGTTTTACCCAGAACACACTTTAATGTTTAGGGGGTAACGTGCACATATAGTGTATATAATACTGTACTGCAATGATATTCAAAAGCAAAAAAAAAAAAAATTTTTGCGTGTATATTATCTAGAGGTTCCTAGGGGCATTGAAATAGGTAATTTGAGGACCAATTTATGCTTATACTTGCAATCGTTTGGGTTTATATCATGAATAAACATATATGGGACTGACTCTTCATTGGTGAGGTACATATTATTGTAATCTTTATCCTATGGGTAGATAATCCTATTAGATGTAATTATATTAGGTGAGTTTTGGGTCTAGTATTATTGATTAGTTTAGAGGTAATAGAGGGCGGTGTTGTTTTTTTTTTCCGTAATTTTTGTTATTATGATTATTTCTTCCTACGTGGATTTTATTCACATGACTTGTTTATCACCGTTTCATCTCATCGACGACTGACTGATAATTTTATGAGACAATTAACTGACTTAGACGTATTGAGACTTAGGATAGTATTATGCTGGTATTTTTATTATTATTACCAATAGATTTTTGAAGAAAAAAAAGAAACTGCGTTTTTTTTTTTCTTACAGGTGGTAGAGGGTAATTGTTGCAATATGCTTATTGTCACAATGTTATTTGCGCATAAATGGGCGCTGAACTTAACTGAGAGATATTGTAAGATTTTTAATAAGCACACTTTTGTGCACTATTATTGAACATAGAGGCCAAGGTCTTAATGTATTAACCACTCGATTTGTAGATTGGTTTATGACGTTTGCTTTTTGGTGGGTCCTTAGTGATGACGTAGATTGGTAAATAACTTAAAAATGGAGGACCATCGCCTTGTCAATGGTCAGACACATTATTGTACAGTCCGGTTTTATATTATAGCTTCGGAAGGAAGCCTATGCTAGGACTGGTATTAAGGAATGAAGTATAATATTCAACCTTACGTGGACGTGGAAGTAATACACCGTAAAAACCGGAGTCAAAATCTTCCATTGTCACCGCAGTGTTTGAAGTTATTCTGGACCACAGAAATCCAGCATTGAAATAGTAGTTGACTATATATTGCATGTATTATGAACAAATTCGATGACCTGATGACCGGACGTAGAACCACATTTTACCATTTAATCATCATTGGAAAATAAACCTCTGTTTGATTTAAAAAAAAAACACCTCAGCTTTTATGGTCCGTTAAAGTAGAGGTTGGCTGTTGCAGGTTGTTCTTCCCTTTTGAACCAGTGAGAAAAACAGGGACGATTAAGTGTTGCTACACACTCACGTTTTGGCATTCGCGTCTTATCACTGTACTTTCATCAGTGATATAAACAAAATTGGGAAGAACTTTACCGCTATTGGGGGACATTTTAACATGACTCTAACGGTTGTTGAAAGCAGACATCAAAGCGGTACGGGATCTTAACAAGCGCGAGCAATGATTTGTGCCTGAATTAACATTAACAAGTTACATAAATCACAAAATGATATGCTACACTTGATGCACATATTATGTAGTCATTACTCATCACTGTCGGAATCTGGGGTCACCTCTGCTGTCGGGTTTTTCCGCACGACTAGCCAGAAGAAATCACCAGCACTTGCTGTAGTGATTCATGAATATACTATTTCCGTATGTTGAGGTCGCCAGCCTCATATACTCGTATATAACCATTTAGCAAGAAAACATGTTAAATTCACATTTGCAAAAGAAATGTTCACAACTTACCTCAAATTTTGGGAATACACAATCTCCCTGCGCAGGTTTCAGATGGACACGAGCAATTTCGGTGCATATGCTCTCGAATCAATTTCGTCTGAGAAATTCCTCTTATGACGGTGTTCTGTGATACACTTGGCCTGGGAAACTAGTAATTTCTCATCAACGGGTGTTATGCGATACACTTGGTCTGGGATATTATTTCTCTTATGACTGATGATCAAATTCCTAGGTTTCAAGTCTTGTATTTATAAAGTCCTGGTCCCTGAAGTTTTACTGTATGTATTTAAATTTGCGGGTTTACTCTTAAGGTTTCAGAGTTGCCCAAATACGGTCGATCTGTCACTTTTGATATAGGAATTCTAGGTGTGATCCTTCTCTTTCTGGCTTCTTGAGAGTTGCTCGGTTGAAGTTGCGAAGCTGTCTGTTCTGTGCCTCTGAGTTCACTAGATTATATCTCTCATTCTCAGTTCAAATCACAGATTGTGTTTCCGCCGAATTTCCAATATAATTCATTGTATGTTCCGGTATCTCACGTCAAACCAATCAAATCTCTCAAGCACTGTTTGAGCGGGCAAGTTTTAATTCAAAATATCCCTTGCGTGTTTAAAATTAAATATAAAATTCCACGCGTGACCTCTATATAATACTGCATAATATTCCAGATGACACCTATCTGCCTCTTCACAATCTTGTGACCATGTTTTCCTGGCGTAATGTCTTCCGCCAAGATGTCTCTCCAGACAAATTATCTCTAACAATCACCAGGGATTGGCCCAGAACAGCGATAAACGCATCTACCACATTTGTAATCTGCCAGACAAACAGACACTGTCATCGGCAATCCCGACAGGCAATCTTGGCTCCTATTGATGTTGATCGTCTGTTCATGATAAGAATATCGCTCGCTGACCGGTGATAATGACCGGGTATTGTTACAATAGTCCCACCGTTCACTTGGCGGAACGTAAATACGTCTGAGGAGTGGTAAATAAGATAAAGACAGTCCTATAGCAGATACTTTCGTAGGGGAGTGGAGTGTTAGAGACTTCTCCCTACTAGATTCAGCATAGAGAGTAAATAATGGTGCATAAAATATGCCACATAATAATGACAGGGGAGAGAAACATAAGAAAATATCACTCGCACGGGAATGTAATGCAATCCTGTCGAAGTGGACTTGAGATCGCACAACCGTGTCGTCACAAATACGACGAAAGAATAGGACCACTTGATCACAGTGATAAAGAAGACAAGGAAAGACCTTGAGAGAACGGCACAGAACAGGAAGGTTTTGTATGAACTTGTTGAGGACCAAGGCTCCTATGGGTAATGTGTGGGGGAATGAAACTAGTCACCTGACCTTATACAAGCTGAGACCTAAGACAATAAAGTCTCTAACCCTTCATTCCCCTACTGCAGTTTGCTATGGGACCACCCCTGAAATCACCTTAGCTTACATACATGTTTGTAATACTTCACGTTTTTTTGGCTTTGTTAAAGTGTCTTTGCAACTGGCGATTATTTTAAATACGTTTTTCTTGCTTAACTTACTAGATCCTCAATAGCACAGAGTGGGCCATATGTCATTCACCCTCTCAAAATACCATATATGAAGAAATGCATTGTAATAGATTATCCTAATCATTTGTTCATGTTTTGCAGAATACCCTAATTTTTGTTGTGCATCATATTTACCTCGCCTAATCTATTTTTTTTTTTTTTATTTCAAGCTATTGTTCTCTTATTGTCAGAAATTTCCTTGATGAAAAATTATTTAACAGGTAGATTGAAAGTCGAATGGCCTGTGTGATTTCCTGATTTAATTCCATCAGATTATTTTTATGTGGATATATGAAGTCCAAGGTATATGGTCCAAAACGTAAACCATTAGTGGATCTCTAAATAACAATAATAAAGGAGTTTCAAAGAAATGACCAAGATTTATGTCAATGTGGAAATCTTCAGAAAAGGTCTACTGTAAGAATGAGCGCTTATAGACACCATTTTGAATGATAAATAACTTTATAATTATCAGTGAATAATACAAGTGTTCTGTTATTGTTAAGATGTATTTAATTTACACATACCATCACACATTAATGCCATGTTTTAAGTAGAAAGGTACGGACCTCTGGCTCATCCTTTATAATCGATTAGCAGTCTAGATTTTCAAAGCTGGCTCTGAAATTCATCGGCCTGCAATGACTCAACTGTTACAGACTTTGCAAATTGACATTGTGAGTGCTTAGTAAAATTAAGTTTCTTTCTCTGCTTTGTTTAACGGCGAAATAAGTTGACAGAAAAATCATGGCCATTTACTTTCTAAAACATCAGGAAGTTCTATTGACTTTTTCCATGAACATCCGAAGCAAATGTTTAAAAGAAAACCTGCATTTTAAAAATGCAGTATTCGGTTGACATTAATTACCGCAGGAGAAGTTTATTTATTTTAAGCTGAAAACACAACTTCTTATTCCCTATAAAAGACTCCAACATTGAAAATGCCAAAATATTTTAATAAAATATTCATCCATGAAACATCAACCATGCCTGGAGCATGGAAAGCTTGAGAATTTTGCAGCATACCTAATTAAAATGAAGCACTTCTTAAGACAGCTTCGTTTTAGGAAAAATGTTAATACACTAAACGAGATGAAACGATGGACGTTTACATTTTAATGCACTAAACGAGATGACACGATGGACGTTAACAATTTTAATACACTAAACGAGATGAAACGATGGACGTTAACATTTTAATACACTAAACGAGATGAAACGATGGACGTTAACATTTTAAGAAAGTAATCAAGCAGGTATGGTCAACATCATTGTATTCTGTTGAGTGTTCGAGGAAATAGATGAGATTCAGATGAAAGCGTTGATAGGTTTGGTGATCTTCTCCAGAAATTCCTCTAAGAATAGGTTTCGACTCGTGGGGAAAAAGTAAGGTGACCAGACGTCCCGGTTTTTCGGGGACAGTCCCGGTTTTCGACCATTTTTGATAATTTGTCCCGACTTTTTTTCGATGCAATCCGGGACGCCAATTTGTCCCGGTTTTGGACGAATTTGCCAATTGGCATAAATCTCAGATTTAAAAAAAAATTATTATTCCATGGCTGACTTGAGGGAATTTTTAATTATTAGTGAACTGGCGGCCGAAACAGCACAAGAGGTTGTCAGGACTGCGAATTAGTTTTGTAGTTCCAATGTGATATTCGCAGTTATTTGAAATTTTAGGTAGTGGTAAAGTACCAAGATTTTGCGTACGGTATACGTTTATTTAATTTAAACGGTGAACTATTTGTGCATATTTTGTTGTTGTTGTAAGAAAATGGTACCAAAGCTTAAATGCAGTTTCAATGAAGATTTACAAAAGGAATATCCGTTTATTAAAAAGAGTACAGCAAACTTCAATATACGATGCAATATATGTGCCTCCGGGTTTTCGATAAGCCATAGTGGACGTGGTGATATTAAGAACCACATAAGCAGTGAGAAACATAAGAGAGCTGTCGTTACAGCTGCATCAAGCTCGTCGTTAACCACTTTCTTCAGAGCTGATAAAATTGGTGACCAAGAAGAGCAATTAGCTGCTATAGAAGGCGCCTTTGCATACCATACAGTGCTACACAATCATACTTTCAGGTCTTTGGATTGCACATCAAAATTACTTCAGGTTACTTTAGAGCCAAAATTTGCACGTGCACGTACGAAAACAGAAGCCATTATTCGAAATGTCTTGGCACCCCATATTCTAAATGAGTTAAGGTATGACCTAGAAAAGTCTACATTTATTTCTGTACTGACAATTGCATCCAACCACAAAGAATTCAAGATTTTTCCTTTGCTTGTCAGATACTTTGATCACAGTAATGGAGTGAAAATTAAAATATTAGAGTTAAAGTCATTGCCAGGTGAAATTTCTGATATTGTAAGTAGTTTTCTTAATGACTGCATAACTGAAAATGGTTTAGACAGGAAAGTAGTTGGATTATGCACAGACAACACAAATTCCAATTTTGGAGGTGCTGAAAGGAAAGGACAGAACAATGTTTTCAAAAAACTGCAAGAAAACCTTGGACATGGTCTTATAGGAGTTGGGTGTGCAGGTCATATTTTCCACAACACTGTTCGAACAGCTGCAGATGTACTGCCTGTTGATGTCGAGCTGATTATTGCTAAAAATTTATCTACTCTTCAAATCATACACAGTACGAGTTGAAAGACTCAAGGAGTTTTGCCAGTTTGTGGAAACTGACTTCCAGATGATCTTAGGTTATGCTCAGACTAGGTGGCTTGCTCTGCTGCCTGCTGTTGAAAGGGTTCTTCAGATGTTCCTGCCTCTAAAATCATATTTTCAATCTCAAGACAGATGCCCAGTTTTTATACAGACATTCTTTGAAAATCCTCTATCTGAGGCATGGCTTGTTTTTGTTCACAGTCAGGCCTCTCCATTTCACGAAGCAGTGCAAAAAATAGAGGGACAGACGGTCACTGTGTTTGAAGTCATTGCCAGCATCAACAGGTTGAAAACTATTTTGAAGTCCAAACTGGAAGACTGTTTCTTGCCATCAAGAGTTAAGCTAATCCTTGAAAAGCTGGAAATGGAAGGACTTCCAAAGGAGGATGTGAAAAAGTTTCATGCTAGCGTTTCTTCGTTCTATGAAACAGCTTTCAATTATTTGAATACATGGGCTGCAAAAAAATTTCAAGACCTAGAATCCTACAGCTGGGTAACGCTGAACAGAATACCAATTTGGGCAGATATTGAGATATCATCATCACTAGTGATTCAAACATTACCTTCAGCCCACTTTACAGAAACTGAAATTTATGACGAATATGTCTATATGAAGCAGTTTGTTACTTCTCAGAAAATTAGTGAATGGAGTGCCAAAAAAAAACATTGCCACCACAACGTTGGATTGAAATGGTTTCCCACTTCAAAAATAATAATGCGACATTTTCAAATATTTTGAAGTTGGCAGAGTTCTTTTTCTGTCTACCTGGAACAAATGCTGCACAGAAAGAGTGTTTTCTTTGATGAACAGCTTATGGGCAAGTGATAAAACACAGCTAGGTGTTTGTGATGAATTTATCGTGATACAACGTTAAAATATCCCCTGTTATAAAGATAACATGTAGGGATAAAAATAATGCATAAGATACTAGGAGACATGCTCGCCCATGCCCGCATTTCCTACCGCCATTCAAACTAACTAGTTAAACATGCAGACGAAACGGTACCCTTGTAGACGGGAGGGAAACGGAGATATAAAAAAAGGAAAAATATGACTGAACACGTGTTTGAACCTAAAAGGCAAAAAGACGCAAGTTGTAGTTTAAGGAAAAAAATTCACGTCACTAGTTGACACAAAGTAAGGAAATGGACAGAAAAGACCTTAGCTCTTATTCGAAACAGTCATTTCTTGGACGTTTTACGATACTTGGTGGTTTTATTTGAATTCAGCGGCAAACGCCGTGGAGAAGGTTCGAAAACAAATTTCAAAAACTAACCTTGAGAAAAAATATGTTTTTTCTTAATAATAAAGTTATGAATATAAAACCTAGCTAGTTTGATAGCCCATCTTGAGCAGAGAAATAATATACGTTTAATTATACAGACGGATAGATAACAAGAAAGATATTGACAAAAGACTGTATTGTTCATATCAGACTAGCGACAGTATTGTTGTGCATACTTCACTAAAGTTTCAAATTTTCGTCCTTGAGACACGGAAATGCAAAAATCAAGCTGTAATGAACGAGAGGGGGAAGGTTGGAAAATTGTAGCTAAAAATAACTTAGGATGCAGATTTGTGTAGGTTTTGCGTGTAGTTGGTCCAAGAAACAAGTGTGTTTTTGTGAAACAACCAAGTAGAGACAACTTGACTGAGATCTGACTGAAATTTGACTTTTGGTTTGAAGATTTGAAAAAGTTAGAGGGGAAGTCTGTGATTGGACAAATGTATTCATATTAGCGGGATAGAGACACGCAATTTTGCCATTTTATATAAGTCTGTCCAAGGGACACAGTCAGTATTTACCAGTGGTGTTTTCCCAGAAGATATTACATACAATTTAGTGGGACGCCATACTATAGCCAGCAGCTCAGCTGAGTTTTGCTAGTAGTAACTGTGTTCTCAATTCTGAATTCTGGTAAGAATGAAAGCATTTATCTTGTATATTTTAATATTTTGAGTGATTGATACTGCCATATCATGAAGAATGATTACGACAAGTAAGTGCTCGCTCTAGGTCCCCAGCCACAGTTCAGGGTCTAGAGACAAACAAAAAATATATGGACACCTAACTAAGACTATGGAAGGCGGATCTATTATTGAGATCAGTGGGAACATATCACCTATCTTATTGAAGGAAAGAGGAAACTATTGAACATATCTCAGATGCAATGTAGTCTTGGGGAACTGGTACTATATGAAAACAACTGGGTAAGATGTGCTATGTTGGTCAGAGAGATCTGACCCATTCTGTGTAATGTCGTTGTGTTGTGTCGTGTGTAAGAGTGGCGCAGTGGATAGATTACTGACACATGGCACAAATTTTGTTTCAGAATTGTGAGTTTCTGTTTTGGCACTAAAGGTAGTGCCAAATACTTATGCAAGAATACACTAGCAGATGTGTGTGCCACCTAACATTTGTGTCGGTGCAGCCAAACCTTGTATTCCAGCTACAGAGAGGAGTGGGCCACAGGAATCTTGAATCAGATCGTCACAGACGAGATAAGTGAATACGTGGCCTGCTGAAAATTCACCAGTATTCACTACTATTCACAACTATTTATAAATATTTCCCCATCAAATATAGACTTAATTCTTGGGAAATACAACATTTAACTACAGTCTATAAGTCAATGGACATAGCTTGTTGTAGTCATAGAGTGGGAGTGATGACACCACCCCAACAGCACATCCAGTAATAGTTCTCCCAGAGACAGTATAGACATTATTAATATTAACCAGTCTTATAAAATACCTATGTACACAAATTCCATTTTATTATGCCATATATTTATGCATTCCATTTATAACTCCATAACATTTCATATGTTCTGACCAAAATAAAACATTGGTTCAGAACTGATAAATTTAGAAAAAAATTTAATATTGAAACTAAAACAGTCTGAGTTAGTTCAGTGTGTTATAGATTTTATTAATATTATTAGACTTATTAATTACCTGTGTGTGTTTGTATATTCTATTACAACACATTACATTTCAGTACCCTAGACTTTTAACGTAGCTACATTCATGATAGTAAAAGAGATCTGTTTGAGGTCGTAGTGGTAGTAAGAAGGGCCTTCTGTAATTCACATAAACATTTATCTCAGGAGCCTTCACAACTGACCTCACACAGTACCCTAGGTAACATAACAACCATATCATACCAACAAAACCACTACAGTGTTGAAACTTTGAAAGCTATGTAGACAACCGAAGTGAACTGTGAGAAAACATGTGTCGAGTTCTTTAAGATGCTGCTTGCAAAGAAGGACCTATTGATAAAAATCCACTCATCTGAAAAGTACAGTAACTCAGCTTCATCTTAAGTAAAGAGTATTGATGTTTTTCTCTCTTATTAGTTTAAGTAGTTAAACTTATACAGTAAAATGTATGTTATTCAATGTTATTCAAATGTATATATATGTTACCATTAAGATGCTGTCATATGTTCAACTGATGCAGTAAGGCTGATATATATATACTGCTATGGTGGTCGTGGCTGGTGATGTATCGTGCTGTAATATGACTAATCGCGAATGTCTGACATGGTAGTTCGTCAAGGTGGACATCTATGTATCAGTGCAGACTGGTATCACAACACGTAACGTACAAGAGTGTGTGTGGCATTCATCACCTTGAAGGATGTAGATGTGAAGTTGATGGAAGCATATGTTGTACTTGTTACAAATGTGGAGTCAAAATATAGGTGAACAGCTGTGTACGTTTTGATCATTTATTATGGTCACAGCAACAAGACGAAGACAACTCCATGTAAGCATGACACAGGAACATGGCGGATATGAAAACAGTTCACAACAATGGCATGTATATTCCTCTTCTGTCTACGTTCAAAATATACCGCCAATAATGCGGGTTGTAGAATATTCTCTATTCTCATGGGTCTCTGTGTGTAAATCTAGAAAAACAATCTTAGATGGCTCCAACGAGCGTAACAAGAGGAATACTCTGCCTTCCAACCATTTGTGAGCTCTTGTCACTGGGTGACTCTAAATTATGATCCTTACAAAGGAAGTGTGAAAGTTTCGTTATTTTACCTTGATACGAATTCCTAACACAACTTAGAAGCAACTGTCGTCTTCCTGACGAACAGAAATAACACAGGGGACTCTAAATATAGTGGAAGAGTTTCCATCCCCAAAAGGCAATGCAGAGAAATAATCAGACATTCCGTCTGACAGACCCAGAACAAAAACACGGCCTCCCGCCGGAAATCGTCTTCAAAAAAACTCTCCGTTGGACATGCGCAGTTCGCATCCCCTCTGACCTATCCAGTCAGCTGGTATCCTTTAAAAGAGGAGTAACTACATATGTACTTTCCCTCAAAGCAAAAGATGAGTATTCTCCCTTAGATTATGGTTCCAATGAAGAATACATTAGACCCAAAAATCTTATTCAAAATATAACAAGCGTACAGACAGACTACATTATCAGTTATGAAAAACTGCACGTAACAATATAATATGTATATTATTTTAAATTGACATCAACTTGATTTTTCCGGGACATGTCCCGACTTTTGACCTTTTCTTTACCCTTTTGTCCCGATTTTTTGCATTGAAATAGGTCAAATCTACTATTTTGTCCCGGATTAGGGTTTTAAAAATATGGTCACCTTAGGAAAAAGAGTGTATTTCCAGATAGTAAGACTGCTGAGGATTAAAGTGCAGGCAACTTTACTCGCTTGAAAACGGTTGAAATAACTAGCGCACGGTAAGTATCTCCGCTAATATCCTTAGAACTAAAGTCAATATAAACAAATCAATAGATAAGTAAAATGATATATTTAAAGGGCCAGAACCAGGACAAAAATGAGGCGTGAGGTAATAACAGTAAATATATGCATCTAACGCTTATTAGATTTGTACAAATATAAAATGATGATATTTATTCAAGTAAAATATCAAAGTTGTAACACATTAAGATAAGAAAATACTACTTAAAACACGAATATTTCATCAGATTTAAAAGCACATTCATTTATGTTATTATGAATATGTTTTCGTACTTAACAGGAGTTTACATTTCTTTCCTGAATTTTTATTGAATCAGTGATAAAAATGTTTTGAAATATTAAGTGAAGTTGTAAGTGAACTAGTAAGCAAATAATGAGTGACGTTGGATTCAGTCTTTGTATATATATATACTCACTCCTCCTCTCAGTGGTACACAGGATATCCACAGTATGGGGAATAGCCATAGTTTAAGCTGGCACATATTAGATAATTACCGTAATTCTGACTGATAGAAGGTTTCTATTCTTTGTTATCAAAATAAAACTATTTCAAGGGAACAACAATTAGTTCCGAAAAAAATTATTATACACATAATATCAATATCACAACACATGGTAACATTATTACTGCTATGAAAAGAAATTCTAGGATCCGTTCTTTAAGAGCGGTTAAAATAAAAAAAATAAAAAATAAAAATACTCCAAAGATGCAAGTATATCAGGTTAGCCACAGTAATCAGTTTCTCTACTTCATGATCGATATTGTGCCCAGTATTGCTGCCCATGACATGATGATAAGCTGATACATAGACAACTATGAACGATATAACGATAACTTGACCTGACCTCAAGGCATGTAGTGGTTTTATATCTTTAATAAACAATTATGTACATGGGTTGATGTAAAGAAAAACATCATCAATCTCTGTAGGGCATACATCTCAACTTACCATCAACATAAATTTTCATCTAAACTGTGAGCGTCGCATTTGATGAAAAGAAACCTTATATAACCTTGCGTTCTGGAAAAGGAGCTGGAATGCAAAATAGAAACAGAAAACGTAAAACTAAGATCTATTAAATACATTTTATAAAACATAGATGCATTGAAACGACCACATGAAACTTCCTGCAAGCTTAAGAGAGTATTGCATTATTTTTCCACCACCCGCGCAGCAATGTAACGTCAATATGACAACCTGACAACATATGCAAGGCAAGAATTCGAAACTGAATACATCATAACTGTTGCTTAGCAACCAAGTACATAGATTTTTCCATCTTGATGTTTATCATTATTTCTTTAAATTTGTTGTTATTATTTGGCCTTGTTTTACATTTAAATTTAAAACAAATTTTGTTTTAATAAATAAACTTGTATGTACACATTAAAAACATTTATGTAAATAATTAAAATGATATGCAACGAATTATATTATAATTTAAATAAATTGGCCAACCAGCTGAGTAAAGCTCAATCCACGTAAGTTAAGTCCGCGTGAGATGCGCTTGAACTGTACATACTAACATTGTACACACCCTCAACGGTTTTGATGTTCCAATCTCTAAGGCAAAATTTCTGGTCCTTTTCTTACTAGAATGATGCTTCTATTTTAGCATTAGCTTACGTAAAGCGCTGATTCTTGACAAAAGCAATATCAATTTACTGATGCTGAGGTTTTTACTTGTACTAGCATTATGGTTATGACTATGGATAATATTAGATCTAGGTCTATTCCTTGTATTGAAATTCTCTCTAGCTCTTGCCTGGATGCTAACGCTGATCTACGTTGCTGATATTCTCTCTGGAAGTCGGATGAAAAAAAAGTGATTTAGCTGTGGGGAGCTGTGCCGAAATCAATAGTGCACTTTTATAACTTTTGTCCACTCCGGAAGTATAATTTCATTTTTTCACTTTTCACACCCATTGTTCTATTATTTGGCATATTTATCGCCCTTACATTCTTTTTGCTGTGATCGCACCCCAGACTTGTTTACCTTCCGCCATGTGAATCGTAACAATACCAGGTTAATTACACCAGTCAGCGGTAATACGTTTATCACTTAGGTCGCTTAGCCACCTTTGTTAGAGACACTTTTTATTCAGACAATATGGTCTCGTACGAGTGATGAATAGAATGCCCTATTGTTTGTCTGAGAGATCCGTCCGGCGGAGGCACGAAATCACAGGTGATAATGAGATAACATCTTCCGCCGGCCTATCCCTGTGTAATTATTACAGATAATATGTCTGGCGAGTCCATAATGGCGGAAAGCATCTAAGCAGGAAATTAGATTCATAGATGTGTTTGTGATCTTGCACTGAGGCAAGCGGAAGTATTACAGCATTATTAGAAATAGGTCACGCGTTGGAATTTTAAAATGTAATATTTTAAAACACGCGGGGGAACATAATTATTAAACACCCCTACCAATATAATGCAAAAGAGATTGGATGGTGTAAAGTGAGAGCCGGAAGTTACAATGGTTCTCATTGGCAAATTCGTCGGAATGTCACGGATTGCCGCTCCTGCTTTGCAGTAGTGGTCCAACAGTTACCAAAAACTCAAGAGTATTTAATATTGGCGTTCAAGGTATCTACCTGCGCGCAAAATTACTCTTGGCAAAGATGAAGATAGAAAGTTAATAATACTTCTACCTGAAGGGAGCCTTCACAAGATATTCCCAGACGTCAAGAACAAAAGCTGCTTAGGGCTGAGCAGTTTGTTAACTTATTATCTGGTCCGTCGCCTTATGTGAAGGATTTAAGCAATGGTTTAACACCTTTAAGCCCCCAGTTGGTGTAATCCAACGAAATCCCTCTTGTAAGATATAGCTCTGTTTAGTGTAAATATATGTCTAGGTATTTATATATAGATTAACTATTCTGGCTCATAAGTTTGCTTTCATATATATAACTGAATCAACTATTTTTGTTTAGTTTTAAAGCAACAGGTAACAAATTTAATTGTGAAATAGTCTTTAACAAGTTAAAATAAATATGGAAAAATTAGGGGAATTTTGATAGTTATATATATGTCATCATTGAGACGTAGGTGGAAATTTAACTTTATACTTAAAGTTTAACTGGAATTATCCCTTTTTTGCTGGTGCCTTTTAGTTAGCACTTAGCTTGTATGCATGAGTCCCGCAGCTGTGGTTCATCAATTCTGTGATGACAAAAGCCTTCTCCACACTCTCTTCCACTAGCTGCGTTAGTACCACAAATCGTCTAATGGCGCGTTAGTACCACAAATCGTCTGATGGCTTGTAACAACGAACTTGAGACAAATAGAAGAAACAAATGCCTGCTGAGTACATTTGTTCGCTGCAAACTAACAGGCCCCTTGTCATGCGCTCCACCCACCAATGTTTACCTCTCAGAAGAATTAAATTTCCGAGCACACAGTGTAACTCAGGGAATATGATGAAAATTCACCCATATCCTTCTTGTTGTTAACTAGGAAATTTCGTCTGAAGTGCTTGAACAAGATGTTCCTGAATTACAATTTGAAAAGGCACATAATTCTCACAAGATAATATCTTACACCTTAGGCACATGTGATGTAATCATCACTCATCACTGCTCCAATCGGAGTCTGGGATCGCTCTGCTGTCGGGTTTCTCGCACGATTAGTCAGAAACAATCACCAGCTCTTGCTGTAGTGGTTTATATTATTTTCATATGTTGAGGTTGCCAGCCTGATATATATATATATATATATATATATATATATATATATATATATATATATATATATATATATATATATATATATATATATATCCACTAGCAAGAAGACATGTTATATTCACGTTTGTAATAGAAATGTTTACACTTACCCCAAATAATGGGTATACACAATTTCCTTCACAGATTAGAATGGACACACAGCATTTTAGTCTGGGAAATTAGAGTTAATTACTCTGACGGCGGGTGTCACTGCGAAATCACTTGCTGGGAAAACTTTAGTTAAATTCCTCTTATGACTGGGTCTGGGAAATTAGAGTTAATTCCTCTGACGAAATCACTACCAGGGAAAACTTGAGTTAAAGTCTTCTTATGACTGATGAATCTGATTCCTAGGTTTCCAGTCTTGTTATATTAAAGTTCTGGCCTCTTAAGTTTTTAGTCTTGTATTTAAATATGCGGGTTTACTCTTAAGTTTTCAGAGTTGCGCTAATACGTTGAACTGTCACTTATAAATACGGAATACTAAGTCCAATATCTCACTGGCTTCTTGGGAGTTGTTCGATGTACAATGCGATCTCTTTCTGTGTGTTCTATGTCTGGGATTTCATTTCATTATATTGTACAGTTTCCAGTTCGAATCCAGCGGGGTTTCCACTGAATGTTCCAATCAAATTCATTGTAGATTCTGGCAAACCAATCGCTCTCTAGCACTAGAGGGGTCGGTTTGTTTATCGTTACTCATCCCACGCGTATTTGAAAAAAATATTAAATTTAATATACACGCGTGGCCTCTTACAATATCATTGCATAAGACTTCCGGCCGCACCTCTGTTTATCACAATATTGTGACCGTATTTTCTGGCGTAATGACTCAGTGATGGTTGCTAGTCACCTGTGTTTCGCCAGACAAAAAAAATGTGGTTCTATTCAGCACTCCTGCCCAACACAAGGCTGGATAAACAAGCACCGTAGCTTGAAAAGATGGTCAGACAGATTATGCGATAAAATATTGTCTCTAGCCGTCTAATAACCTGGCGTAACTTAACACGTCTTCGTGAAGCGTGAATATGACACAATAAGATAAGAAGTACTCCCGTAACAAATACTGCGATAAGAAAGTGACGTTTTTGAGACTTTCCCCTTGCTATTGTCCAGCATAAAGAATAAAATGTATGAAAGGGCAAAGTGAAATGCCAAATAACAAGGGAATAATGAAGAAATATGAAGAAAAGAAGTTTTACTGCCGGAGGGCTGAAGGTGTGAGAGATCACACAAGAGGACAGGGACGGACCTGTCTTCACCCGGAAGTACAATCTGGGATTTGAACTGAGAATTGGAAATATAATCTAGCGAATTCAGAGTCACAGATCAGACTGCATCGCAACGTCAAATTAGCAACTCCCATGAGCTAGAAAGCCATCGGACTAAGGATACCAAAATTATAAGTGACAGATCAGAAGTATTTGGGCAACTTTAAAACTTAAAAAGTAAACCGCATTTATAAATGCCAAGACTGGAGTCCTACGCAATTAGATCATCCGTCATAAGAGGAATACAAAATTTTCCCAGACCAAGTGATTCTAAAGCATCAAGTGCTACGTCCATTCTAAACTGTGCCAGGAGATTGTGTTACCAAAAGTTACTTTAGGGTAAGTGTAAATATACATTTTTACAAATACGAATTTAACATGTTTTTCTTGCTAAGTGGGTATATATGAGGCTGGTAACCTCAAAATGAAACCAAGGCTGTAGGACTCACTTATACCAGTTAAGTGCTTGTAGCAGGCACCAGCAAACAGACATTAAATTTTAAATTTAAATCCCCAACCCAAGTCCCATTGACGAGAAATTTGATTTACATAAAAAATTCATCATCATAAAATCGAAAGTTTAACCTGTTAAACTAATTGATTATTAAATTTGTTACATGTTATTTTAAAACATAACAATCATAGCTGATTCAGTTATTATAAGTGTGAAAGCATACGTATGAGCAAGACATAAATATATATATATATATATATATATATATATATATATATATATATATATATATATATATATATATATATATTCTTCTTCTTCTTCTTCCTCGTTCGCCTTCAGACTTCCACATTTATGACTCTAATAAAGGCAGTAGTCAACTCAAGGCTCCCAACATCTCCAAACAGTTTTTCGTTGACAGAAGTGGGTTGTTGCCATATGCTACTCCGTTCTTTACTGTAGGTTGGGCAGTATTGCAGCAGGTGTTCGACTGTCATTGGGCTGGTACCGCAGGTGCAGAGATCTGTTGCACCAATTTTGTATATATATATATATATATACATACATTCACATCTGTAGAGCTAATTCTTATAAAAAGGAATTTTGCTGGATTTACACCTGCTGGGGGCTTGAACGGGCTAAAACTATTGCTTAATTCTTCACAAAAGTCGGCGGATCAGATATAAAATTTAACAATTGCCCAGCCATTGCCGCATTGTTCTTGACTTCTGAATTATATGGTGAACACCTCCTTGGGAAAGAAGCGTCATTACCCTTCTATCTACAACTCTGCCAAGAGTAATCTTGTGCGCAGGTAGACACCTTTGACGACCCATTTTAGATACTCTTGCGTTTTCGCCACTGGTGGACCACTACTGCAAAGCAGGGAAGGCAATCCGTGACAGAAGCTAACTTATTTATCTTATCTGTGTCCAATTCTAAGAAAGGTTTTAGGAGAGACATACCCACTAGGAATTAGGGACGTAACGATAGTCATTTTACCTCCTCTGGCTATGCGAAAAGTGTGAACGATTTTAGGGCATTTCATCTCCGCACCTAGCCACAATCCTCTAGCATTTACGAGTTATTATGCTTGACATAGCGGTGCGCGTCGATCAATGTGACATTATGGCTCGTTTGCTTTTTCGTAATTTTATCTCATCGCCTTTACTATCTATTATTTTGGCATAGTTAACGCACTTAATTTCGTGCCTTTCCGCTGCTCAGAATTGTTACCCTTTTTTCTACTATTAAATGCGAGTATAAAGTGTTTGTTCAAGATTGCTTAATCACTTCCGATCCGACAGTAGAATGGACATGCAATACGGGTTTAATTGTATAGACCTCGATTTGTCTAGACAGGCAGTCGTATTGCGACAAGTCATGTGATACAAGAGATCGGCAGAGTCTGATAAACTAAGTAGTCAAACTTCCGAATTACTTGGGATAGGTGATTATAGATAAACGCTGTCTTGTAAGACATTTTGAAGAGTGGGCGGGAATTGTGATATAAGTAAATTTTGACAACACTTTACGGAAATCACAACTCCATATATGGAAAGTGACTGTTTAAATATTCAATCGTATGAGTCACGCAAGAATTTCCTTAAGCACTATTCTATCATAACATGTACTTTGAATGCCACTGGTTTCACAATTCGAGTTGTCATATACAATCGCTCTGATTGGCAGTTGCCAAGTAGCAGACAACCATAGTGCGTGGGTGAAATCCGAAATATAATGTAGAACATTTTAGACACATGGCACTGCATTTCTCGAATCGTCCAGTAGACAGCTCAGACTGAAGCCAGGAGACAATAGAAGTTAAGATTATGACTTTATATAGTACCGGACTTAGAAGAATACTTTTGAACACTACGGCAAGGAAACCCTATGTTATTCATACAGAAACTGGACTTATATAGGACATACTCAAAAAGTCGCAGAGGGATTGTTAATAGAACTAAATACCCAGACGGGTGTTCTAGGCATTTGTATCATGTTCCCAAGACTATTTACTTGAGCACGAAGTCTAAGTTTTCTCAGTTATTGAGTTTGTGGTGCCAGCACGAGGCGATCCGACTATTTGTGGTACGACCTGAAGGGGTCATTTGCCGTACTACAATTCTGCTGCTCAAAGCTTGTAATTGACATTTGAAACCTACATTTCACGGGTTGTGAAGATTCTTGCCTTGACGAGACGCGATTCCTTCCTGACTGATCTGGAAACGTGCCCTTACCGCAGAGACGAATCTACGGAACCAGCAGCATCGGCACTTAGCATTTGGACCAGTCCCATTTTTAGCCGGCGGAACAAAGAATTTTCTTTTCTAAGATTAAGCTTACAAAAGCCGATATATTCCATGATGAGACTTAATTTTTATTAATCACCATTTCTTAATTATTTACAAGTTTTTAAATAATTCATCATTAAATTTGTATATGTAGTTTTTACAAATTCATAGTTGAATTAATTATTACAAAAGGGAAGTGCACACGTGTGAATCTATATTCTAATATGTACAGTGATATCTACATCTTGCACAGCGGGCTGATCATCTGCTTGCCAGTCACTCTGATTACGGAAACAACAATTAATATTCTGTTGTACCAATAAACGCCACTAGGCGTAACGGAACAACGGATGATTTCTTGCTGCCCTAAGGCGCCGCTAGGCGTAATGGCCAAGGACTGCTTGGTCGGTCGGCGGCTAAGGATGGAAGAAGAAGAAGATATCTACATCTAAAGAGCCAATACGAGCAATCATAATAAGTAGAGGAATTTTACTGTTAATTCAGTTGGGGGCTTGAAGAAGCTAATATTATATCTCTCCACAAAAAGCAGCGGGAAACGGGCTCAGACCCATCAAGCATTGTTCTCGACTTCTTAAATATCTTGTGAATACTCCCTCGAGGTGGAAGCATCATTATTCTTTTTATTTACAACTCTGCCAAGAGTAATCTTGTGCGAAGGTTAGACACCTTTGAAAACCCACATTAGATAATCTAGGTTTTGACAACTGTTGGACCACTACTGCAGAGCAAGGGAAGCAACACGTGACAATCAATATGTAGGTTCAGCTTAGCGGGAGGTGCCAAAATATCAGCGTTCCTTAGGTTTGAAGTCCCTATCCGTAAATGTTTCTCGAGTGGTAAACAGATACAGCAAATCTAGCAAAAACGTATTAGCACATGGTAGGGGTGAAATCTAGAGACAGTAAGTCTAGCTTGCATTTACGTGCGTCGTTTGTGGACGGATTTCGTTGTCAAAATGAAATCTCCTCCGGCTAGTGTCCGAAGATCGTAATAACAAGATCTGTGGGTGATTTACAGATCTTGCGCAATGTTAAAGGCTAGAAAATACAGATGAGGATGGAGGTTTGAGTTTCTTCCAGAATTATGGCGATGGGCGACATTAAATCATGAGAAATAGGTCGAGGAGGAGAATCGGACAAATGAATGCAAGAATTAAGGGAAAGACAAACAAATGACTAAATAAATAAATAAGCGAATTTATCTCGTCACAGCACCCAATACATTAGAATGAAGAGGCGTTGGAAATAAAAAAATCTAAAATAGTTGCAGGAGTGTATAAGATGCTCGACCAAACAGAGCATGAGAGAGAGAGAGAGAGAGAGAGAGAGAGAGAGAGAGAGAGAGAGAGAGAGAGAGAGAGGGAGGGAGGGGGGAAACGTTTGTTTAAAAAAAAAAGCCATAACTAAGAGAGGAACAGTGAAAGGAACAACAATCCACATTTAGGGGCAAAGATTTCTACAGACTCAAAATGCTGAAAGACGATGCACAACGATGACGCAAAAAACATTCTAGCAAGTTCATCTGGACTGAAGCAGCAGTAAAATAAATAATTTTTATTGTGTAATTATGATTATTTGATAACAAAATAGAAGTGTTGTTTTTTGTTTTGACATGCACGTGACCACTCGGGTGGGAAGATAAATCAAATGAGTAAATATTATCCAAACATGTTCATTCTGGCACGTGACCGTAGGCACGTTTTTGTTTTCCTATCACGCCTTAAGGCGAGGGAAAAAATAATTAAAACATAATCCTAATATTGATTTTTCATTCCCATTTTAATGTGTACGGTGTAGGACAAAAAGAGGCTCTTAAACAGGGAGGATGGAATGCAAAAGAAGATGTCAAAGAGGAAGAGGACATATCTCTTTTCCCCGTCACGTGAGAAGAAAATATGCTTTTTCTTTCAATTATTGCCAAAGTTACTCTCTGTTTTTATGATTCCTACCTCTTTTCAAAATGTCCTTGATTGACAAAAATGTCCTTGAACTTGGCCTTCAGGGTGGAAATTTTCCTGCAGAAATCGAATACGAGATGAATTTTTTGGGGGGACTAGCTGTGACGGAGGTAAGCATCCAATAACCTCTCCTATCTAATCTGGAAACTAAGACGTAAAGACGGTCTTGACCTCTGAACACTTGTAGACGAGAACCATTGCTTTAGTTGACGGGAACTGTAAAGTAAAAATCCGTTTGGTCTGGCATTTATGTCAGTCAAGAGTCAGAAGTCAGGTTTCAGGAAGAATAGCGAGGAGACATCAAAATAACAATATATATATATATGTGTGTGTGTGTATATATATATATATATATATATATATATATATATATATATATATATATATATATATATATATATATGTGTGTGTGTGTGTGTATATATATATATATATATATATATATATATATATATATATATATATATATATATATATATATATATATATATATATATATATAGTTTTTTTTATGTCTGCTCGCGCTTCTTATATATATATATATATATCTTCTTCTTCTTCCATCCTTAGCCATCGACCGTCAAAGCAGACAATGGCCAATCACGCCTAGTGGCGTCTTAAGGGCAACAACAAATTGATTTTATTTGCCGCTGTTTCCCATCACGCCTAGTGGCGTCTTTAGGGCAACCACAAATTAATCTTTATTTGTTGTTGTTTCCGTAATCAAAGTGACTGGCAAACAGGTGATCAGCCCATTGTGCATATATATATATATACCTACTCAATTCTTGACTTTTTAAGGCTTTTTATGTGGTTTTTAGGTAACATTTTTTAAAAGCATGTAAAATATTTTTAAATATATTAAACCTATCAGTATTATATATCATTGTGTTTGGAATGAAATAGACCTTAGTATAGTAGTAGTTATTTTGTGATTTGCTTTACCTTGGTTTAACATGTTAATTACATAAAAAATAACAAAAATTTACATACACTGAAATATTCATAGAAACCAATACATATTTTGCATCAAAATGTTAGAAGATGAATAAACTGTGTGTTTATGGTACTGTATCTGTAGCAATAATTTCTTCTTCTTCTTTGATCCTTAGCCGCCTACCGTCAAAGCAGTCAGTGGCCATTACGCCTGGTGGCGTCTTGTAGGGCAACAACAAATTGATTCCACTTTGCTCGGTCGGCGGCCATCCTTCGTACAGTGCCCCAACTCTGGTTCATTCTTTGCATCTCAGCCTCCACAGTCCTCCACCAAGTTGTTTTTGGTCGGCCTCTCTTTCGTTTTCCTTCAGGGGTCCATAGCAAAGCTGTTCTTGTGATGGCATCGGGGTCTCTTCCGAGGACATGGCCAACCCAGCTCCAGCGTCTGCCAGCTATGATGGTGTGCATGTCCTCTTGCTTTCTCCGAGTAAGCAGATCTTGGTTGGTGATGATATTCGGCCAAAAAATTCGGAGAATTTTTCTTAGGCATGTTGTGTGAAAAGAGGACAATTTCGACATTTCCTTCTCTGTTACTCTCCAGCTCTCCGCGCCATAGAGAAGCACAGAAAGCACACAGCTCTGATATAATCGTAATTTTGTGCTTGTGCTGTACTGAGAGGACTTCCAGATGTTGTTTAGACTAAAAAAGGCTGTTCTTGCTTTGTTCATTCTGTTGTTGATGTCTTTGCTTGCTCCGCCGTCTGGTGTTACTATGCATCCTAGGTATGTGAAGGCATCTGTCTGTTCCAGTTGCTGATTCCTTACTGATATGGGCTCAGGGTTGCTCACATTGAGCGTCATGACCTCTGTCTTCTTTAGGTTGATGTTCAAGCCCACCTGCTGGCTACACTTATTAAGTCTATTCGTTTTTTCCTGGATGTGTTGATGTGAATGTGCTAGCAGTGCAATGTCATCTGCATATTCCAGATCTTCCAATGTAGAAAATGTAGTCCATCTTATTCCCCTTGGATTGCCCTCTGTTGTCTGGCGCATCACCCAGTCTATGACTGTTAAAAATAGAGTGGTTGATAAGGGGCATCCCTGTCGTACTCCTGTCTTCACTTCAAAGGTTAGGTTGCTCTGCCCAATGCTGCACGTAAAGTTGGCATAAAGGCTTTTTATGATTGACACTACGCAGCAGCAATAATTTAGTACAATTTAATTATTCAAGGTAAAATTAATTGCAGAACTGGTCATAAAAATGTTTCACTACATTAGGCTGCTTAACTTTTAACTCTCTAAATTCCCCATTGACGTTTGTTCTTCTAGTGGCTTCTGAATATCCATTAGCTGTCATAAAATTAGACATAATAGAAACTGTTTTATTATCCCTCCACTGAACTGTTAACATCACCATCTCCCGGATGCAACACATGTCATCATAATTTTGTTTTCAAATGATTTTTTTTTTAAAGGCTGGAAAATATTTTCTTTTTGTTAGTAATAGTTTCCCATGCACAAACACCTTCCTGTAAAAGATATTGTAAAAGTTGTACACTAGTGCAAAAATTATTTTTTTTAAAATAGGCGCTAGCCTTGAGACTTTAATAGTCTCACAACTACATCATAAGCCAAACCAAATGGGGAACTTAGGGAATCCTTACCAAGATAACTGTAAAATCCTGTGTATATCCTGTGTCAGCCTCAACAAGGATCCATAATTTAATTCTCCATGTACTTGACGTATTTCTAATATACTGCCTAATGGACACCTGCCTTTACTACTAATCGTCCGTTATTTGTGAAAAAATGTTGTTGAAGCGGATAATGTTTCTTGCATGTCCTATGAATTAAATCAAACAGATGTGACGGTATTGCCTCCCCTGCTTTGTATTAGTGGTCCAACAGTGGCCAAAACTCAAGAGTATCTAATAGTGGCTTCTAAGGTATCTACCTGCGCACATGATTACTCTTGGCAGATGTGTAGATAGAAGGTTAGTTACACTTCTACCCCAAAGGATTGTTCACACGCTATTTAGATAAGCGAAAACAATGCTGGCTGTTGCTGAACACGTTAATTCTGTAATCTGCTGACACGTTTTATGAAGAATTTAAGCAATGGTTTATTCTAGCTCGTTAAGCCCCAACCGCTGAGTTACTCGGTGAAATTATTATTATAATAAAGCTCTGTTTAGAGTATGTGTTTAGTAACTTTGACTGAGACAAACACGTAGTACATTTAAAATTTGTATAATTACAAATAAAAAAATTTAATAATCGCTTTAAGTTTAACAGTTTAAAAGAAAGGAATAATAGTTAGTTACAAAATGAAGTTTTCATCACTCGGGTGATGGTTTTTGGATAAGAAGTTCAAGTGGCAGCATATAGGTTAACTTAGCTACCAATGATGATTCTAGTCCACCTCCTGATGTGTAGGTTTTCTGTACACTGCTGTCACTCGTCTCTGGTCAAACTTCAGGCCCCGCACGTTCCCAGAACTCCAAGGAGTAACGGCCAAGCTGGTTCTGCGTCTGTCTAAAAGACCTTCTTATGATGGCGTCTCGCACAACGTCAGTCCACTTCTACGTTCACTTGGTTCAAGAGATAGTACTTTTTACTGGTACCACCAATAACTAGGAATAGAAATAGAAACGAAACGCTCTTCTGGGTATGGCGTTTTCCGACACATAGTTATGTTCCCCCCTCTTCTATTCTACCATACTATGTCAGAATTTACCCTCCATGAGAATTAAATTTAATCCCTCTGGATAAAACTTCTGTTACATTTAAACTGAATAGCTTTAGCTTTACAATACATTTAAATGAAAAGGTTAAAAGTACAGATATAATATGTTTTACATTTACATCTCCACTGTTTGAAAAGCGTTCACAATATAAATTGACTATGTTTTACACTGATTGAAAAGTTTGAAACTTTCATTAATTTTAACATGAATATGTTTTTTCGTTTACATTTACTTTAAGTGAAAAGCTTTGAAACTGTAAGTATTATTCTTAGAATGTACACCATTTCTTTCATCTTTCCCTCCCTGCTCCATAGGGAACCTGGAACTACTTTATGCTTTTTAGTTCTATTTACGAAACTATCAATAAAGCAATCACCAGCCCGTGCAGTGGTGGTTCATGAATCGTCATTCTACATAATGAGGTTGCCAGCCTCAAATGACCTTGACATCCAGTAGCGAGTTTCACACAGTAGGCGGAGTTGTCGTACGGAAGGTACGGGGTTCGAACCCTGGGTAAGCCACTCACGTCTGTTGTTTTTCTGTTGTCCAAGTGTTCTACTTCTTTATTTCTTACGAGTGCCTGAAAACATACCTTTATGTTTGTCTAATATTAATTAACTGTTTACAGGCCTCGGGTTTCCCTTCCTTATGTGTTATTTATGTTTATACAATACCAGAAACCTACCCTCTGTTCTATACTACTGTCCTTAAGTCTTCTACTATTTACTGGACCCAGTATCAAGGTCTTTGTCTTGTTTGGACTGACACATACTGTTAATAGGGGAACAACAGAAGTGATTGCGTCATTAAGGGGCTGAGTTGCCCACTGTATACTTCCGGTGTTATCTTGTGTTTCGTACTGATAAATAGTCAGTAAAGCATCCTTTTTTGGGGATGCCTAGCTGGCCGTGGGGTCAGTGTGATTCGCTTGATAGCTAGGCGGAGTTGTCGTACGGAAGGTACGGGGTTCGAACCCTGTGTAAGCCACTCACGTCTGTTGTTTTTCTGTTGTCCAAGTGTTCTACTTCTTTATTTCTTACGAGTGCCTGAAAACATACCTTTATGTTTGTCTAATATTAATTTACTGTTTACAGGCCTCGGGTTTCCCTTCCTTATGTGTTATTTATGTTTATACAATACCAGAAACCTACCCTCTGTTCTATACTACTGTCCTTAAGTCTTCTACTATTTACTGGACCCAGTATCAAGGTCTTTGTCTTGTTTGGACTGACACATACTGTTAATAGGGGAACAACAGAAGTAATTGCGTCATTAAGGGGCTGAGTTGCCCACTGTATACTTCCGGTGTTATCTTGTGTTTCGTACTGATAAATAGTCAGTAAAGCATCCTTTTTGGGGATGCCTAGCTGGCCGTGGGGTCAGTGTGATTCGCTTGATAGCTAGGTGGAGTTGTCGTACGGAAGGTACGGGGTTCGAACCCTGGGTAAGCCACTCACGTCTGTTGTTTTTCTGTTGTCCAAGTGTTCTACTTCTTTATTTCTTACGAGTGCCTGAAAACATACCTTTATGTTTGTCTAATATTAATTTACTGTTTACAGGCCTCGGGTTTCCCTTCCTTATGTGTTATTTATGTTTATACAATACCAGAAACCTACCCTCTGTTCTATACTACTGTCCTTAAGTCTTCTACTATTTACTGGACCCAGTATCAAGGTCTTTGTCTTGTTTGGACTGACACATACTGTTAATAGGGGAACAACAGAAGTGATTGCGTCATTAAGGGGCTGAGTTGCCCACTGTATACTTCCGGTGTTATCTTGTGTTTCGTACTGATAAATAGTCAGTAAAGCATCCTTTTTGGGGATGCCTAGCTGGCCGTGGGGTCAGTGTGATTCGCTTGATAGCTAGGCGGAGTTGTCGTACGGAAGGTACGGGGTTCGAACCCTGGGTAAGCCACTCACGTCTGTTGTTTTTCTGTTGTCCAAGTGTTCTACTTCTTTATTTCTTACGAGTGCCTGAAAAACATACCTTTATGTTTGTCTAATATTAATTTACTGTTTACAGGCCTCGGGTTTCCCTTCCTTATGTGTTATTTATGTTTATACAATACCAGAAACCTACCCTCTGTTCTATACTACTGTCCTTAAGTCTTCTACTATTTACTGGACCCAGTATCAAGGTCTTTGTCTTGTTTGGACTGACACATACTGTTAATAGGGGAACAACAGAAGTGATTGCGTCATTAAGGGGCTGAGTTGACACTGTATACTTCAGGTGTTATCTTGTGTTTCGTACTAATAAATAGTCAGTAAAGCATCCTTTTTTGGGGATGCCTAGCTGGCCGTGGGGTCAGTGTGATTCGCTTGATAGCTAGGCGGAGTTGTCGTACGGAAGGTACGGGGTTCGAACCCTGGGTAAGCCACTCACGTCTGTTGTTTTTCTGTTGTCCAAGTGTTCTACTTCTTTATTTCTTACGAGTGCCTGAAAACATACCTTTATGTTTGTCTAATATTAATTTACTGTTTACAGGCCTCGGGTTTCCCTTCCTTATGTGTTATTTATGTTTATACAATACCAGAAACCTACCCTCTGTTCTATACTACTGTCCTTAAGTCTTCTACTATTTACTGGACCCAGTATCAAGGTCTTTGTCTTGTTTGGACTGACACATACTGTTAATAGGGGAACAACAGAAGTGATTGCGTCATTAAGGGGCTGAGTTGACACTGTATACTTCAGGTGTTATCTTGTGTTTCGTACTAATAAATAGTCAGTAAAGCATCCTTTTTTGGGGATGCCTAGCTGGCCGTGGGGTCAGTGTGATTCGCTTGATAGCTAGGCGGAGTTGTCGTACGGAAGGTACGGGGTTCGAACCCTGGGTAAGCCACTCACGTCTGTTGTTTTTCGGTTGTCCAAGTGTTCTACTTCTTTATTTCTTACGAGTGCCTGAAAACATACCTTTATGTTTGTCTAATATTAATTTACTGTTTACAGGCCTCGGGTTTCCCTTCCTTATGTGTTATTTATGTTTATACAACTTACGCCAATCTTGGCTACAGACTTGTTGCTCAGATGAATAAAAGAGACGAATCGTTCTCTTACACGTGTCTGGGATGTTTTTGATTTTACAATAGATTCCCTCTCTGACTTCGTGTGTTTCTTCAGTTTCCTCGTCCCGGTGTTCCTTATTAAAATGTAGAGATTTACTGTGCTTTGTAAGTCCTATTTGGTTCTCCAATGAAAGGTCCGTTAACAAAAGGAGTTAAGAATATACTAGTCTTCACTCTGGCGAGGTGTGATGGTGTCTTGGCGAGCATAAAATTCACAGTGAAATAAAACTGCGAAATGGTCAGACTATATTCCCTCTTTTCCCACGCCTTCGTTTGTTATGGAGTTAAATAAACGCTCCAATCCTCTTCAAACAGTTCGGGTGTGGTACTTTGAAAATATTTCCGACATGGTCACGTCTCCCATATATGGTAATATGCTGTCCGATGCCCTCGTGTACAAACTTACAGACAGATCGGTAGACACACATGACAACATGCCCACATGTGTCACACAGACAGTAATGTTGGTGTATCTAGGATGACACGGAAGCGCTTATGTCATAAGTTCCGCCTCTTGCACGGGTTATCATGTGTTTAGGCTTTTATCAAAGCCGTGCCGCACTCTCGAAGCTGTGATGTATCATATCAGCCGCTCCTTGCAAATGTTTCAGCAAAGGGACAGGACACGCACAGAAGTAATGACTAATCCATGAGAGGGGTGTACGAAGGAAAATACAAAATATCTGCTACTTAGCAGGAAAAAAACAAAGAAAGAAAGAAAAGTGCGATAATTAGTTGCAGTTTGAGAAACTATGGGTGATTGGTTGTTTTAATCACACATTCTACATTATAATTTAATCTTTAAACTTAAAAAAAATTATATAAATAATTACGAACTTTAAATATTTTTAAACATTATCCCTCCAAAAAAAATTTATAAAATTCCCCACTTTGTGGTCTGTTTTTTTTTACTGTGTATCTATTCGGTTTTGCAGATATAAATGTCCTTAACAACCGTTGCTATGGACGAGTAACCTTTAAAAAAAAAAGGAAGTAAAGAAATTCGTTCTCACAATAAATGTTAAAATCATTACCGATTTTAACAGAAAATAAGGTATAGTAACCATTTAAATAGTAGTTTAAAAAAATTTTAGGTCACTAGGCTATTACATTCTATTAAAATGGCTAGCACTGTCACACAATTATTGTTGTGTCGATCTCTGCTTTACTAAGGCCGTATCCTGGACATATGTTGTACTGACTATTTACGTGCTTTTCTAGAGTCGGCACCTTTTTCGTTCTCTGCTATGTAGCAGAAATTTTGTATTTTCAAACTTTCTTACACTCCTCTCAGTGTTAAGTCGTCATGTCTGCTTGCTTACCTGTTCCTCCCTGCTGGGGAAGGAACTGACAAGATAATATTAGCCGACAACCATGTTGCTTAATTTCGGGTGTGCCCGACATCAGGCTACGGAGTAACATTAAAATCGCCCAGCGCAGTTGTTTAATCGCTGATAAGGCCAGGGTGCGTTCTCTGCCAAGATGGTAAAGAGACGGATTTTGTGTGGTCAAGCGACAGATAACGAGATTACTCGTCTTTGCGGCACATTTTGGACAGACATGCATGACATCATCGTTTCTGGCACACCTTGTTACAAAGACATTTCTTTATATTAAAGTAATAATAAGTTATTTGTAAACATGGCCGAGAGAGAATCGGATGTTTTCATTCCATATATGGGAGACGTGACCTTTTGCATCACGCATATTATTTCAGGCGGAAATAATTTTGAAATTACCCCATACAACACGCATGTTTGAAACGATTGGTGCTTTCTTAGCATCGTAACCAAACAAATGCGGGGGAGGAAGGGCCATATAACCTGACCTTTTCGCAGTTTTAAGACACTGAAGATCGCTAGCCAAGACAAAACCAGACTACCAGAAGTTAGAATTCAGAATTCCATTTTTCAAACCGGACTTTTATGGGAGTATTTTGAAGGACTTAAACAGCCCAGGAAATCTCTATCAATAAATAAGGAAGCGGGATCTGAGGAAACTGAAAACACGCAGTCATAGAGGAAATCTAGTGTTAAAATAACGACCCCCAAGAACACGTGTAAGATGCTTAGTCAAGTGCCTTTATTCGTGTGAGCAAACAGTCTTTGAGCCAAGATTGGCGTAAGTTGTGCATTTTATATTTTATAATTTTCATTACTAACATGTGAACTAATATATATATATATATATATATATATATATATATATATATATATATATATATATATATATATATATATATATATATATATATATATATATATATATATATATCCACGTGAATATTGATATGTGAAAACTGCTAAATGGATGTCCAAGTCATTTGAGGCTGGCATCCTCATCATTTAGAATGATGAATTCATGAACCACTACTGCAAGGGCTTGTGACTGCTTTATTGCTAGTATCTCAAAGAGAACTAAAAAGCATAGGTATTCCCAAGTTCCATATGGTGCAGGGAGGGAAAGATGAAAGAAATGATGTACATTCTAATTATAATATTTACAACTACAACCCTGTGTAAATGTCTGTGTAAACATATTCACTTTCAAATTAAGGAAACTTTCAAAGCTTTTCAATCATTGTAGATGTAAATGAAAACATATTCAATCTATATTGTGGACACTTTCAAAGCGCAATCCTCAGGAGAGGATTTTGTTTGTATTATTTTACCATAGTTGTTGGTGGTACCAGTTGAAGGTACTATCTCTGGAATAAGAATGGAAAAGTGGTCTGAGCTTAAAGACGAGGGACTGGCTTCGTAGATACTCCCTGACATTTCTGGGAACGTGCTGCGCCCTACATTCTTGACCAGAGACGCGAGAACTCCAGTGACCTATCTGCACAGAACTCCAAAAAACCCAGTGGGAGAAGAATCTACCATTGACAGCTAAGTGAAACCTATAAGCTGCCAAGTGACTTCTTACATAAAAAAAACCAATCCATCACAACAGTGATGATATTTTTCCGGATCAGTCATTATTAAATTTATTAAAACTGGTAAAACTTAGATGATTATGAAATTTTTTATTTGTAATTATGCAAATTTAGCTTCGATTTAATAATTTTGAATGTACTGCATGTTTGTCTCAATTTACTAAATACACTCTAAACAGAACTATACCATAAAAATAAGAATTCCACTGAGTAAATCAGGGTGGGGGCTTGAACGAGTTGAAATTAATAATTGCTTAATTCTTCATAAAAGGCGGCGGACCGATATAAGTTAACAATTGCCCTACCGATGCAGCATTGTTCTTGACTTCGGAAATATCTTATGAGATTCATTGAGATAGAAGCATCATTATACTTCTATCTACAACTCTGCCAAGAGTAATCTTGTGCGAAGGTAGACACCTTTGAAGGCCCATATTAGATACTCTTGAGTTTTGGCCACTGTTGGACCACTACTGCGAAGCAGGGGAAGCTATTCCGTGACAATCACTAGGGTTAGACTTACGTTCTCACAAGGTGCTTTGCCGCGTCTGCTTCATAATTTATGTCAGAAGGGACATTGTGGTCAAAATCCATGTCTGAATCCAATGTTTCAGTGTCCCAGACATCATCATCCGTTAAATCAGTGATGCATTCATCACTGAAATCATTGCTGAAGTTCATTTATTTAATATTTGTCCGTAACAGTGAAACCCACTTTACTAAAAAATTGAAAAGGACGGCTAGTGTTTTTGGTGTTTAGTCATGACTTTAACTTTGATTATTTTCTTATAAAATTTGTTTTAAAAGAAAACTTTTACGTTTCAGATAAATTTTCAGTAGTATTTTTTTTTTTTTTCTATAACCAGCGGCACTCGAGCTTTCCGGCTCTTTCAGCCCAATGACATGTCATTGCGAGGCTGGGGGGTCAGTGGACTTTCCTTCCAACCCGGTCAGGAGCTTCGCTCCTTCCCATCCACACGGGATTTATGTGCAGGAGCCGTTCAGATTATTCAGTCAAATTTCCGGTCGTAAACATTTCTTCAAACGCCGACGGCCGGGTTTGAACCATGAACACCTGGTCGCCAGTACAACGTCGTAGCCATTACACCAGCGCGGCTCCCAAGTAGTATTTTATTATAAAATAACGATATTAATTGGAACAAAATGTTTTTAAAGTACTTTCTGCGACTTCAAAATTATCCTCCGTACACGTTCGATTTCTACGGATAAAAATACTAAACAAGAAAGAAATATCAAGGCAAAGAAACTAACTACAATAACACAACAAGGAATATCAAGGCAAAGAAACTAACTACAATAACACAACAAGGAATATCAAGGTAAAGAAACTAACTACAATAACACAACAAGGAATATCACAAGAAATAAATGTTTGAAATGAATGTCCTGTTACAAAAGTGCTCCGATGAACAAAGTCCGACTCCAAATATGACGACTGCGAAAAAAAAGAGGAAGTCAAACTAGGAGTAGCGCTGGCCAACAGAAAAAAAAAATTGAAAGCCAGAGAAGAAAAATACGACATTGGAAGTTGTCGTGAATTATTCTAATCCCCATATATAAATTAAAACGTAAATGCAAAGCCTAACAAATAAATTTAATAAAAGGAAAGAAGAATGGTAAAGAACAGTGCTGTCACAATGACTGTACTCGAAATCCCCCTTGTTTTCTACTTCGTCGGCAAATTGTAACGCTTTCACGTTGATAGTAAAAGCCTACTGTGTCGCTGCACGCTTTCTTCAATGAAACGTGTACTGTATTTCTTGGAAAAACCTTGAGATACGCAAGCTGATCAATGACCTAAATTTAATATTTCATTCATTCCATTTTATACACGGCGTAACTAAAGGACAGATGGACTAAAGGATAGAGATAAGGGAGAGGCAGAAAGCGGGGACACCTGCAACACTAAACACGCGTCGCGCGATACACAATTGCTGCCATCACGCGTGTAAGGCCACATGCACTAACTTTATTTCAAATCGACAGTGATAAAATTCACTACCCATACCAGAGTTAGGTTTTAAAATCCTGAAAAACGCTTATTGGGAATTATGACATTATACCGGTTTACGTTTGAAAACATGACAGTACCCAGACACCACATGGGGATTGAAGTGAACAGGAGGTGGTAGAAAATGCACATTTTGAACGCAGCCACCTAGCTCCCTTAAATTGAGATATTTGGATTCCTTAGAGTTTGCTGACAAAGAATATGTAAAACGTTACGCAAATAGTCTAGGAATTACCAAGTTATGGCCAAAATAAAATAGTGGGGGTGCCTGACAGCATGAAATCATTTCTGCTCATAAAATTTTTTTTTAACGTGTTTGAAAAAACATTACGTTACGGAAATAGCCTACCATGTTAACTCCTATTTGATTGGAGCGCAACAAATGAAAGACTAAACACGATTGGTCGGACTATAAATACTATCTTGTGTTGTCAGGGGAAACGTGAGAAAGGGGTACTTTTTTGAAAAGATGTGTAGACATGGTTTGATTGGGTAGAGCTACGAATATACTCAATTCAGAGCGTCTGTTCATTGCCACATCTTGTAATAAACCTACTAAGAAACAGTACGTTGAGCACCAGTGTATATTTTTTATAAAATAAAGCCTGGGACATCGGCAGATCGGAGTTGTGCTATATTCATTGCCAGTCAACGAAACTGTTTATTATTATTTCCATGAATTGTGGTAAGCTTGAAATATTCAATATCTTTTAATGAAAATTGAATGTAAATTGATAATTTATGTCTGTATATATGTGTGGTTCAGTAGCGAACATGATGTAAAGCCTATAGTGCTCCAGCCTGAACAGAAGGTGTCGGAGGAAAGTAAAACTGCATGGAATGGCCAAACAGTACACTGACACCTAGATTATTAACTAGAAAGAAATAATGCTGGAATTGCAGAGGCGTAGTAACCATTAGGGAGGGAAATACTGGTATAAAGTATTTCAGATGAAGCTGACAGTTGGCCTAACGCTCTGAACTCAATGTTTGTGATGTATTGTGCTCAGTGTAGAAATGGAGTATAAATTAGTTCTGACGTAGAAGGTACAACCTTCTTGTTTCAGGGACCGTGGTCTTAAAGTTATTGAGCAGCACCTGGTCAGAGCTTTGTTGAAGCCAGAGGTGGGCAGCATACTCCTTGGTCCATATAGCAACCAGTGGGGTGGCTCCAGAACTCATTAAAGTAATAGAACAGAGGAGTCTTTTACTGCAGTCATCACGCAAGATAAGAGAGTGTGGCCATGGAGCTCAACATTATGTACCCCCATCTTAAAATGACATAAACTAAAATTAAGAGGGGAATTTAATTGTTTTAATACCAGGAACTGAGAACATCTCCAATACTAGTTCCAATAGAAACAAACTATTGAAGTCATGATGACAAATACCAACAGAGCTTGAACAAAACAAAACCAGTATTACCTCATATTACCACTACACAACTGACACACATAGGATACCATTAATAATATATGTCACTATAAGAATCATATTACTAAATTCTGTACATATAACTTGTAATTAAATTGATTGTGATTCCTGGTTTCCTTTGTATTTGAATCAGGACACATATACATTCATGACAGCACTGAATACATATTGTTATTTGAAAAGTTATCAGTGACTCCTTTAAGATATCCTCTTAGAGTGTTATATGTGTGTGAGTGTCACAGTGTTGTCAAGTGTGGTGGAATAAATTAAATTGTTTATCTGTCTGTTGTTGTTATGACTTACACTTCATCATACACATACCCTAGACATATAACGTAGTCATCACACTATTCCAGAATAATTCTGACTGAGGTATACATATGTGGCAGTAAGTAAGGTTATCTATAATACACTACTCTTATTAGATATAGATACCTTCACAGCTGATCTCAGTCAGTACAATAAGTCCCCTATAAATATTTATAACATCCCACTTTACCACATATATTGAGGTCTCGCCCTCGGGATTTTGAATCTTTCCCTATTACAAATATGGGGGGTAATTCACTTCAGGGAATAATAAGAATTAAAAGGTATCCTTGGGTGAAAATAAATAAGGTTGAGCTCACAGTGCTGTGTTGTCTTGAGTTAATTAGTCATAGATAAAATTGTTTAGACATTTATCTGTTAGACAATGGCCGACCTGGCAAAATTTCGATCTGCTGCTGTACAGACTGCGAAAGAGTTGGGAATGGACGGGCAAATTATGATTTCTTATGTCACTGCTGAATGTGACAAATATATTGAACGGGAAGAAAGAAGATTAGAAAAAGAGGCCGAAAGAAAATTAGAATCTGAAAGATTGGCCGAAGATAAGAGAATAGAAGCTGAAAAAGAGATTAAGAGGTTGCAGATTGAGGCTGAGGCTAAGAGGTTGCAGATTGAGGCTGACAAAGAGGCTAAAGCATTGGCTGCAGAAAGAGAAGACAAAAGATTGGCTGCAGAAAGGGAAGAGAAGAAATTAGCTGCAGAAAGAGAAGAAAAGAGATTAGCTGCAGAAAGGGAAGCAGAAAAGGAGGAGAAGAGATTACAAAGGGAACACGAGTTACGACTAAGGGAGTTTGAGTTTCAAGGCCATGCTCCTGAAAATGGTGCCAGTCCCTTTGCCTCGGATGCCACTGCTAGCCAAGGAGCCTCAACCTCAGCTATGAATTTTCATTTAGATCATTTTGTTGAGAAAGACGATGATATAGAGAGCTATCTAAATAGGTATGAACTATTAGCTACCACATATGGGTTAGAGAGAGAAAGGTGGAGCTTAAAGTTATCTCAGGGACTTCGTGGGGCAGCTTATGAAGTTTTTGCAAAAATGAGCAGAAGTGATCAGGAAAATTATGACATGCTAAAGCAGGCTCTTTTGTTAAGATATGAAAAGAATGCAGAATTTTATAGGAAAAAATTTAGGAATGCTAAACTACTGTCAGGTGAAACCTATCACCAGTTCTCTGCACGAATAGAGACATACTTGGAGAAATGGACTTCTCTGGGGAAAACCCAAGATCTTAAGGAAATGGTCCTTATAGAGCAATTAAGAGAGTCCATGGCTCCAGACCTGAGAAAGTTTCTCATGGAACAAGGTGCAGAGAGGCTGGGTGAGTTGCTAAATGTTGCTGAAAGGTATCAAGCAGCTCAAGCAGAGGTAACAGGTAATAAAAAGAAACAAGTGGATAACTTTAGGGCACCACAGAACTTTAATAAATTTGATCCTAGGGATCAAAACAAAGGTAAGCACCAGTTTGATAGGCCACGGTATGAAAATAAAAATAAAACCCCACAATTCGATGAAAGGAAATATGATGAAAGAAAAATCTTTCAACCAAGGAAAAAGGTGGTGTAAAAATTGTAAGATGAACAATCATGACACTGACCATTGTAGAAGGAAACCTCCTCATTGTGCTGCTATGACATCGGGGAAAAAGGAAAAGAAGGTCAAACCTGAAGACCTACAGGAACCATACCACCCCCCAGTGTGTGAAGATGTCATCTGTAATGGTGTCACTATAAGGTGTTTATATGATACCGGTTTAGATTACGATTCCGTTGTGAGTTCTCACCTGGTGCAGGCCGATCAATACACCACAGAAACAGTGGAGATTCAAACTGCAACCAAGGATGTAGCTACCATGACACTTCCCGTCGCCCGAATAAAAGTGAAAACGCGATATGTGGAAGGAATCATAAAAGCAGCAGTGATAAATGAGCCAATCTACCCTCTGATATTGGGGTGTAGATATGTCTTTTGGGGGAATCCCAAGAGACCCGTGATATTGGCAACAGTGCAGACCAGATCACAGTCTAAAAAGGAGGAGGATAATCCAATAAATACTCACCCAGATGAGATGAGGAAGTCACAGGCTGAGGACAAAACACTCAAGCCATGTTTCAAGAAGTTGCCCAAATCTCATACACCTCCAGGCAAGGGAGAGTTTTATATGAAGAACAAACTGATATATAGGAAGGCTGGATCTGAATCCAATGGTCACGGACAGCTGGTCCTTCCCACTTCATATAGGACTAAAGTGTTGGAATAAGGGCATGCGATTCCCTTCAGTGGTCATATGGGAATCAGCGCAACAGGACAGCGAATAGCTTGTCATTATTTCTGGCCAGGAATAACTGAAGATATCAAACGATATGTAAAATCCTGTCCAGAGTGCCAACGAGTAGCACCTAAACATTGGACTGCACCAGCAACTCTGGGGGAAATGCCCATAGTGGGAACACCCTTTGAGAGAGTTGCCGTGGATCTTGTGGGACCTCTCACCCGAACCAAGAGAAGGAACAGCTACATTCTGACTCTGGTGGACACTTGTTCTATGTGGGGAGAGGCAGTAGCCCTGTCATCGATTGATTCTAAACATGTGGCAGAGGCATTGCTCACAATTTTCACAAGGTTAGGCTTTCCCAATCAAATCTTGACTGATAATGGCTCTCAGTTCAAGGGGAAACTAACTGAAGAAGTTTTCAGGATCTTCCAGGCCAAACACTTCCATTGTAGTGTGTACCATCCCCAAGGGAACGGCCAAGTGGAAAGATTTAACGGCACGTTGATGTCGATCCTGAGAAAGTTGGCACACGAAAAACCAGATACATGGGACCAGTACCTGCACGCCGCCCCTCTTTGCTTATCGGGAGGTACCCCATAGTTCAACCGGTATGGCCCCGGCAACATTATTGTTTGGAAGGCCAATAAAAGGTCCACTCGAAGCTTTGTTAAGAACGTGGACTGATGAAAAGGCAGAGGAAAACATTACATCTTCATACCAATATGTGAATGAGCTGACCACTCGTTTAAAAACTGGCTGGAAACTTGCCAATGAAAATTTGAAACAAGCCAGGAAGAAACATGCTGCCTATTATAACAGGAAGGCGAAAGACAGAGATTTGGCTGTGGGAGAGAAGGTACTGCTTCTTCTCCCTGGGAGTCAGAATAAGTTACAGATTGGATGGCAAGGTCCATATACAGTTTTAGAGAAGGTGTCTAGAACAAATTATAAGATAGATAAGAAGGGGAAAGAAAAAAATCTATCATGTGAATCTCCTGAAGAAATATTTGGAAAGAGAACATCAGGAAGAGACACACTTGTTGACCTTGTCCATCGCCATGGAGATGAAAAAGGAACCACTTTCATCATTTGAATATCCATTACACCCCTGTGAGACAGCAGCACAGGTGAAAATCAGTACACATTTAACAAAAACTCAGAAAGAGAGAGTGCAACAGGTTCTAAATAATCATGCAGAGGTGTTAACAGACCGACCAGGGCATACAAACCTATTGGAATATGATATGAAACTGATAGACCCCACACCTGTCTGTATGAAACCATATTCGATTCCGTTTGCTAAGGAGAAAGCTTTGAAGGAAGAGATAGACTATCTGTTGAAGGAAGGAATTATTTCGCACAGTGAATCCTCATATAGTTCCGGTGTTGTACTCTTAAGGAAGCCCTCTGGAGAACATAGACTCTGTATAGATTACAGGAGACTGAATGCTATTACAGAAGGACAGGTGGATCCATTGCCGGATACAACTCAGCTGTTTGCCAGACTAAATAAAGCTAAATATTTCTCAAAAGTGGATCTGAGTAAAGGATACTATCAGATTCCAGTAAAGCCTGGGGTTAGACCATACCTAGCTTTTAGTACCTCAGAAGGACACTATGAGTTTAATAGATTGCCATTTGGATTGAAGAATGCGCCTAGTGTCTTCTCTAGAATGATGATAAAATTATTGGACCCTCTGAATAATCCATGTATAACAAATTTCATGGATGATATCCTTATAGCAACAGAAACATTTGAGGAACACATTTACTCTCTGAAGATGCTGTTTGATCGACTTAGGGCAGCAAATTTAACAGCCCGACCAACCAAATGTTGCGTTGGATGTAAAGAATTGGAATTTTTGGGACACACAGTTTATCAGGGAAACATGACCCCTGACCCAAAGAATTTAGAGAAACTAAAGAAAGCCCCGAGACCACAAACCAAGAAGGACGTGAGATCCTTTGTCTCATTATGTGGTTTCTACCAGAAGTATATCAAAAACTTTAATTCCATATGTGCACCGTTAACTGATTTGACACGTAAAGGACATCCAGATCGCATTACATGGACACCACAATGTGAAATGGCTTACCAAGAATTGAAGGAAAAGCTCACAAGTAAACCTATTTTGAAATTACCTGACTTAAGTCAAGAATTCATAGTAAGGACGGATGCCAGTAATATTGGGTTGGGTGCAACTCTACTACAGAAATCAGATGCATTGGATGGGGAATTAAGCCCAGTGGCATATGCTAGCAGAAAATTGAATAAAGCTGAAATCAACTACTCAACTAGCGAAAAAGAATGTCTTGCAGTAATATGGGCAATAAAGAAATTCAATATTTATCTGTATGGGAAGGCATTTAAGTTGCAAACGGATCACAAACCTTTATCGTTTCTAGCCCAGGCTAGGCATGAGAACTCTAGGTTACTCCGATGGTCCTTGCTTTTGGCTCCCTATAATTTTAGCATTGAGTATATATCTGGAAAAACAAATTTGGGAGCGGATTTTTTAAGCCACCATCCGTGTGATCAGAATCACCGTAAACCCCAGAAATAATAATAAATTTCTCTATGTGTATATAGAATAAAGGACTGACATATAATGTCTGTTTTAAGAGAGGAGATGTCGTGAATTATTCTAATCCCCATATATAAATTAAAACGTAAATGCAAAGCCTAACAAATAAATTTAATAAAAGGAAAGAAGAATGGTAAAGAACAGTGCTGTCACAATGACTGTACTCGAAATCCCCCTTGTTTTCTACTTCGTCGGCAAATTGTAACGCTTTCACGTTGATAGTAAAAGCCTACTGTGTCGCTGCACGCTTTCTTCAATGAAACGTGTACTGTATTTCTTGGAAAAACCTTGAGATACGCAAGCTGATCAATGACCTAAATTTAATATTTCATTCATTCCATTTTATACACGGCGTAACTAAAGGACAGATGGACTAAAGGATAGAGAGAAGGGAGAGGCAGAAAGCGGGGACACCTGCAACACTAAACACGCGTCGCGCGATACACAATTGCTGCCATCACGCGTGTAAGGCCACATGCACTAACTTTATTTCAAATCGACAGTGATAAAATTCACTACCCATACCAGAGTTAGGTTTTAAAATCCTGAAAAACGCTTATTGGGAATTATGACATTATACCGGTTTACGTTTGAAAACATGACAGTACCCAGACACCACATGGGGATTGAAGTGAACAGGAGGTGGTAGAAAATGCACATTTTGAACGCAGCCACCTAGCTCCCTTAAATTGAGATATTTGGATTCCTTAGGGTTTGCTGACAAAGAATATGTAAAACGTTACGCAAATAGTCTAGGAATTACCAAGTTATGGCCAAAATAAAATAGTGGGGGTGCCTGACAGCATGAAATCATTTCTGCTCATAAAATTTTTTTATAACGTGTTTGAAAAAAACATTACGTTACGGAAATAGCCTACCATGTTAACTCCTATTTGATTGGAGCGCAACAAATGAAAGACTAAACACGATTGGTCGGACTATAAATACTATCTTGTGTTGTCAGGGGAAACGTGAGAAAGGGGTACTTTTTTGAAAAGATGTGTAGACATGGTTTGATTGGGTAGAGCTACGAATATACTCAATTCAGAGCGTCTGTTCATTGCCACATCTTGTAATAAACCTACTAAGAAACAGTACGTTGAGCACCAGTGTATATTTTTTATAAAATAAAGCCTGGGACATCGGCAGATCGGAGTTGTGCTATATTCATTGCCAGTCAACGAAACTGTTTATTATTATTTCCATGAATTGTGGTAAGCTTGAAATATTCAATATCTTTTAATGAAAATTGAATGTAAATTGATAATTTATGTCTGTACATATGTGTGGTTCAGTAGCGAACATGATGTAAAGCCTATAGTGCTCCAGCCTGAACAGAAGGTGTCGGAGGAAAGTAAAACTGCATGGAATGGCCAAACAGTACACTGACACCTAGATTATTAACTAGAAAGAAATAATGCTGGAATTGCAGAGGCGTAGTAACCATTAGGGAGGGAAATACTGGTATAAAGTATTTCAGATGAAGCTGACAGTTGGCCTAACGCTCTGAACTCAATGTTTGTGATGTATTGTGCTCAGTGTAGAAATGGAGTATAAATTAGTTCTGACGTAGAAGGTACAACCTTCTTGTTTCAGGGACCGTGGTCTTAAAGTTATTGAGCAGCACCTGGTCAGAGCTTTGTTGAAGCCAGAGGTGGGCAGCATACTCCTTGGTCCATATAGCAACCAGTGGGGTGGCTCCAGAACTCATTAAAGTAATCGAACAGAGGAGTCTTTTACTGCAGTCATCACGCAAGATAAGAGAGTGTGGCCATGGAGCTCAACATTATGTACCCCCATCTTAAAATGACATTATAAACTAAAATTAAGAGAGGAATTTAATTGTTTTAATACCAGGAACTGAGAACATCTCCAATACTAGTTCCAATAGAAACAAACTATTGAAGTCATGATGACAAATACCAACAGAGCTTGAACAAAACAAAACCAGTATTACCTCATATTACCACTACACAACTGACACACATAGGATACCATTAATAATATATGTCACTATAAGAATCATATTACTAAATTCTGTACATATAACTTGTAATTAAATTGATTGTGATTCCTGGTTTCCTTTGTATTTGAATCAGGACACATATACATTCATGACAGCACTGAATACATATTGTTATTTGAAAAGTTATCAGTGACTCCTTTAAGATATCCTCTTAGAGTGTTATATGTATGTGAGTGTCACAGTGTTGTCAAGTGTGGTGGAATAAATTAAATTGTTTATCTGTCTGTTGTTGTTATGACTTACACTTCATCATACACATACCCTAGACATATAACGTAGTCATCACACTATTCCAGAATAATTCTGACTGAGGTATACATATGTGGCAGTAAGTAAGGTTATCTATAATACACTACTCTTATTAGATATAGATACCTTCACAGCTGATCTCAGTCAGTACAATAAGTCCCCTATAAATATTTATAACATCCCACTTTACCACAGAAGTGCGACAAAAACTACAATAAAATCAAATAAACAGGTGGTGGAAAAATTACAGGAAAGATGTGAAGTCCCTGACAAAGTTAACGAATGCTTCAGAGCATAAAGTACATTTTTTTTTAAAGGAAGGGGGGGGGGGGGGGGAGAGAGAGAGATTGGAGGGAAGGACATTGAGTCCATCAGGGATTTTTCTTTCATCTGTAAGGTTAATTGTGTTGTTCTGTAGGACCGTCATCCGCAACGCGTAATCCTTTTGACATGAACTTCTTCACATGTGCTCTGAGGTGTATCATAGACTGTGTATCAATAGTTTCCGATGGTTTCCTCCATAAGGCTTCCAGATCTTCTGTGTTGATTCTGGAAATTCTGTTTAAAATTTTCTTTGGAGTTTTTATTTGTTAGGTTTTGCTTATTACATTTGTAACTTATTCTTCTTGCTATGTGTCTGAAAACGTTTAATTTTATTTGTAGAGTTCTTTGGAAAAGATAGAGACTCGGTCATCTATCTGCTCCATTCTTTACCATCACACTGAAATAGCGTCTCCTGTCTTCCATAGGTGAAATATTCTACTGGGTTTTCTGGGTGTATATCAGGCAAAGTCCGAATAGAATTAGCAAAATGGTTCCTCGAATGACAAGCTCGTTGAAATCACAGAAGCTGAAAAATAACTCCCCTTCTCACATCCATATCCCCCCTCCCACCTTTAAATATGTTTCCAGGCTGATTCCTTCTAATTCAAGCCATAGATAATGTAGTCTGTTTCAACATTTGCTTTCCTATCTTCTATACATAGTTTTTTGTTGTTGTCTCAGTCTTCTTGCTTTTCTTACTGCTTCCTGAAGTTTTATTATACGCATCTTGTTTAGTATGATCGACTGATTCTTGTTTCCTTTGTTTGCATTCTTGTTGGTATTATTCTGAGTGATAGTGATTCCCATTCTATTTATACATATTTTCGTATAATGACAATATAAAGGACACCCCTCTGTGTGCCCATGACCATGGTTCTCATCTCCTGTAAAGGGTTTCCTCCGGTAATCTCTGCTGTGCTTTCATGCGCTTCAGTCCTAGTTGTCTCTGCCAGTCCCAACAGTTTTGCATTGTAACTTATTACATACTGGGCTGTTTGTGTCCGTTTCCCAGTTTAATTTATAGCGTTCCCATATTGGACAAAGCGATTCTACACTTTTCCTTTATCCAAAGAAGATTTGTCAGTGACCTTCTGCATCTGGCTTTTGTCTGGCAGTTCCATACATCTTTCTTTAGCGGATTCTTCAAGAAACAGTCTTCGATTTATAGTGTACAGTTTTTGTAGTAGTACTTACTATTAGTAGTAGTTTAGTAGTAGTAGTTTAGTAGTAGTAGTATTGTGGCCGTATGACCTACTACCATAGCATTTATTCGTGCTAGAAACTAATTATAACAAAATAATAGAAATTATCATTTACTATTATAGAAAATAAACAAGCAAGTATGACATCTCGTGGAAAATTTTAAAAACCCGAGATACATTGAGTATAGGATGACATAAGATGAAATTAACTATGTCAAGCTTGGCATAAGCCACGCTAACGATCGGCGGGAGTTACCATACAAATAGTGACGTAGATAGGAATAGCCTTACTCCCTGTAAGATCGCTTGATGGAATCATCAGTAAATAAATTAACAAAATAAAACTTTGACCAATGAACAGTAGCCAGAATCGCGCACTACTGAAACCGGCTCAAAAATAATTTTCTGAAAATTAGTTTTACGGATTGAGCATTGCATATAGACGTGATTCTAACCGTGCGGGGATAGTATTTGGCGCTTCCCCCGGTCTGTCACACAAGTCCTGCTCCTATGTTGAGATATTCAACAAGAAACTTAGTGTATTTCCATAGACTTCAAGATTTTTGCAGTTTGCAAGAAGAGATTTCCTTTATTGTGAAAAATATGTGCATATAGATTAGATTTTTGTGGTTCATCCACGTAAGTACGTTCCAAGGAACTTTATTTCATTTTCAGCTCGATTTTCGTGATAAGTCCCTGATATTTGAAACTAATGAAGCTACTAAAAGAGGAAATAAGTATTATAGAGACTCCTACATACGAAGTGCCCAACAATGATATAATAAACACTAAGGACTTAGAGAAGTTTAAAACTGTTGAGGAAATATACAAACCACCTTGGATTGAAATTAAGGAGGGAAGGTTTATCGAACATGTTGAAATGGATGCATATGATGTAAATAGATGAAACATTGTTGCCATATTTGCTTGTTGATCTTGAACAGTTCTGCTTCAAGTAAACTTCACTTTTATTGTCAAGGCTGTTGATGGATTACTTAACAGTTGGATAAGTTAAATGTTATGTACATGTTTGGTACATCATCACTACTATTGTCTCCCAACAAAACATCTCAAAAGAGGAACGAACCAACCTGGGTCCAAATAGATTGAAACCGAGAAAGTAATACCTCTGGCGGACTTAAAGCCAGTCAAGATCTAACTTGGAATATACAAGCAGTAAAAAGAAAACTATTAATACGTGCCCCGTCACATAATTTTAGATGGTGCCGTGAAAACCAAAGGACGATATAGAAACGGCTACAGTATATAAATAGAAACAAATAAAACGTTAGTAGTGGTGGTGGTAGTAGTAGTAGTAGTAACAGTAGTAGCTAGTAGTAGTAGTAGTATGTCGTAGATTTTTGATAGGGGAATTAAGACTTGGGTTGGTCCCTTCTGAATAGATTATAATGAGTGATAGCCACAGTGAGAGATGATAGTAGAAATAGATTTCCACGAGTGAGATAGTAGAAATTTATAGAGGCTGTCCCGGAAAGCGAGAATCTTCTCTCTCTCCGCCTATCTTCTACAACAGATCCAGAGGAGTCAGACAGTCTATAAACTATAACAAATGATTATACAGATAATTTTGGAACGAGCTGACCCGACACACTGATTAATTCAAGGGAATTTTTAATTATCAGAAAATTCCATCACAACACATAAAAATACATAAAAGCATATACAAATAGTCATAAAGTCAAGAAAGATGCTACAAGAATGATATACCCACAAAATGATCTTATCCTTCAAGGTATGCCCACAGTCCTGTTAGAAGAAAGTGATAGCCCCAAGGAATCAAGCATACATTAGCGGTAATCTAATGATTTTCCCCTTTTAAAGGTATGAACAGACTTAGATATTTGTATGATCTATCCTAAGGAAAAATATCTTGTTTGCAACAAAACTTGCATAAAGAAATTACAAAGTGGGTGAAATTTGGTATACCATAAAAAAAGAGTCACTCGTTCCTGCTTTCTCTCGGTTCATTCATCAGGGCCCTGTCTCACACAACCTTACCTACAATCGTGCTGCTGTTCGCCGTCTGGCGCACGTTATGACACAATCTGTTTTATCGTTTGATGAAGCGGATACCCAGCTCTGCAGATCTTGGTTTCATCCAATTTGTCCGGGGAACGTTCTCTTCAGGCGATAATTTTGTTCAGATTTTAAGTTAGTGTCACTTTATCAGTTCAGGTAAGAATTAGTTTTCAAGCGGGCTCACAGGATCATAATCACGAGGTTTCCACTACTTAGGAACAATGTCAGGTTTGTAACTCCGATCAAAAGGTAAAAAAATTCTTGGTCACACCACAAGTTGACCTAATTTGCGGAACGTTACTGTTTGTAATAGTTTACTTGCCACAAGGGCTGAACTGTACTTAAGTTTTCTCAGGAAGAATAAAATCTGGCTCAATAGGCCCGTTATGTCATTTCACCTTTAAAGTTCTTGTAAAGATTTTACACCAAGTCTTTTAAGGAAAATGTTTTAGTTCTTCTCAGATATTACTCATCAGTACTTAACGCTGGCAAAGTTTGGGTTAACAACAGTTTTCTTCACTAAATAGAGGAAAAAACACATATAAAATAATTATTCATACTATGTACGCGTTATAACTTACATTTTAAACTGCAAGCGTGCAGCTTGACTTATCATTTAAAACTTCCCGTGAAATAAGTTATATTCATAAAATCAATCATCATGAATTAGGAATACTTACGTATCCCGTCAATACCCACTGATGTAGCATTCCAGTTATAAGTTAATTTTAAATTATATTCTCGTCTGATTATTTAGCAGTAAAATCAAATTCATTTATAGCTGCATGATTTTAAGCTAGAAATATAATTTATTCTGCTTTCCACTGAAACACGTCACTAGAAAGTAATACAGACTATATTTTAATTCTCTATGTACAAAGAATTAGTGAAAAATATGAAATAAGCGATTTAAGACTTTAAACACTTCACAAAATACTAGATATCTAATATATAATATTTAACCTCCGCACAGAACTACAGATTAATACCACGAACTAGAATCATTCAATATAATAGTAGTCTAGAACTCGGCAAAATGTTGCCCAGAAACTAAAGACTTTTCAATACACAAGATATTCTTCTAGTCTGGCGATCTGTCTACTGCAGATTTAGGAGTACGAATGAAAATCTAGTTTTAAACTCTGATTAATATCTTAAACCAGACAAAAGATCCCACTATTTCCAAAAACCCGATCTCTCCCCTTTCCTAACACCTACGTACCTTAGACGCTGGACATAACATGCCAAACGCGTCTTAGACACCTCACTGCTAACGAAACTGTCTGAGAGTGCCGTGACAGAGGAAAATATCAGACAAATGTCTGCATTCACGCGCCGTGCAGATGTCGGTTATCACACCTCACGCCGCAGAAACGTTCGTGTCAGGAGAAAATGCTAGACCAAAAGTCTGCTCCTATGTCTGAGTATGAAACATAATCTCACATCTCGTCTGACGCGTTATATAATAACATGCGGGTGCGTTTCTAAATGAGAAAAGAAACAGGCGAAAGTATGAATGGGAAAATAGTAATGTTTATAGTTGCAAACGTACGAATGCGAAAACACAGGAAAAGGATAAAAGAGCGATAATAAAGTAGAGGACACGGGTAGAAAATTTATTGATCATAATCTCTAGGCGACATAGTAGTAGTAGTAGTAGTAGTGGTAGTAGTAGTAGTGGCAGTAGTAGTGGTAGTAGTAGTAGTGGTAGTAGTAGTAGTAGCTAGCAGTAGTAGTAGTAGTGGTAGTAGTAGCTAGTAGTAGCTAGTTGCAGTAGTGGTACCCTCCTTCAGTCATAACTGACTATGGGAGTGCGCCCCTGAGGTGATAGACCTCAGCTGTATTTTTTCTCTGGTGTTCCTTTCGGTCCGTTCTTTTCTCTTCTGCTTGTTGTGAGAGCTTCTTCTTGTTATCCAATCTGACGTGGGGCAGCAGGGAGCATCTTCTCTTGGTCCGATCAATAGCTTTATCTTTTCAGGCTGCTGGATTTGTGTCCAGTGCCTTAATGTCTCTCTTGCACCCACCTTTGAACATCAGCTGCGGCCGCCCAATGTTTTTGTAACGTACCATGTTTTTCCATAGGTTTGAGGTGCCAGCCCTAGCCTAACCTCAGAAGCTGAAGAACCAGTTTTGCTATGTCTCTAACTCTATCCCATAACCTTTACAGAACCGCAGTGAGCACGAGTCGCCAACCTAGCTCGTCTTATCTACAAGACACACAAGCCTTCAAGGTGGAACAAAAACGGGACGTACTTCTTTCTTTGCTTCTATATGTAGTGTATGAGCCCCAGCTCTGGAGCTTATGTTTAATGTGCAATGTTATTTTTGTCCCTTCCGTCTTGTTTGCGTTTGTTTTGTTATCCATACTTTATGTTCGCTTTCAGTGATTCCAAGAAGCCCACGTGTCTTATTTCATATATTTTGGGTCCATGGGATATGGTCTTCTATATGTGTTTCGTCTTCTGGCTGTTGATGCGCTTGGTACGTATTTAATGTCAAAACAGTAGATTTGTCTTCTGTTTCTTGATTTCTGAAATTTCCAACGCCAAACTGTTGTCTTTAGTTATGTCTTTAGTTATATCTTTAGTTATGTCTTTAGTTATGTCTTGCTGGATATGATCTGAGTTTTAGCTTCGCATTGCCTAACATAAGATGGTGATACGATGTTCCATTTCTTTTTCTATTGCCTGTAACATCCTACAACGACGAGATAAACTTCTTATTTCTGTACCCTTGTCTTGAGAGATTCACGCTGTGTTTGTTTTCGCCAAATCATGCTTGTCTCATGTACCATGTTGATCCAATGTACCTGAGCGTGTGAATGTTTCTCAGTCACCATCTCTCCTTCCTAGGTCATATTTTCTCTTAACCTCTGAAAACCCATTTGTTGTTTTACCTATTTTATCGTCCGGCAGCAGATGAGGATTTTAATTTTTGTATTTTCTTTTTATCCATGATATTTTAAATTTAGGTGTCAGGTTCTCCTTACAAAAATTCGTCTTAAACATTAAATGGGGTAGAGCTGGGGTAGTGCTGGGGTAGAGCTGGGGTAGTGCTGGGGTAGAGCTGAGGTAGAGCTGGGGTAGAGTACTGGGTGATAATAATCATTATCAGTTGCCATCTTCACATCTAAGGTCGCTGTAATGGATCTTCAACGTTTTCTGTCTCATTTCTTGATGGTCCACTCTGATAGACTCTTTCTTGTCTCTTATCTTGATGGTTCACTCTGATAAACTCTTTCTTGTCTCTTGTCTTGATGGTCCACTCTGATAGACTCTTTCTTGTCTCTTGTCTTGATGGTTCACTCTGATAGACTCTTTCTTGTCTCTTGTCTTGATGGTCCACTCTGATAGACTCTTTCTTGACTCTTGTCTTGATGGTTCACTCTGATAAACTCTTTCTTGTCTCATATTTTGATGGTCCAATCTGATAGACTCTTTGTTGTCTCTTGTATTGATGGTCCACTCCGATAGACTCTTTCTTGTCACTTGTCTTGATGGTTCACTCTGATAAACTTTTCTTGTCTCTTGTCTTGATATTTCACTCTGATAGACTCTTTCTTGTCTCTTGTCTTGATGGTCCACTCTGATAAACTGTTTCTTGTCTCATATCTTGATGGTCCAATCTGATAGACTCTTTCTTGTCTCTCTTCTTGATGGTTCACTCTGATAGACTCTTTCTTGTCTCTTGTCTTGATGGTTCACTCTGATAAACTCTTTCTTGTCTCTTGTCTTGATGGTCCACTCTGATAGACTCTTTCTTGTCTCTTGTTTTGATGGTTTACTCTGAAAAACTCTTTCTTGTTTCTTATCTTGATGGTCCACTCTGATAGACTCTTTCTTGTCTCTTGTCTTGATGGTTCACTGTGATAAACTCTTTCTTGTTTCTTATCTTGATGGTCCACTCTGATAGACTCTTTCTTGACTCTTGTCTTGATGGTTCACTCTGATAAACTCTTTCTTGTCTCTTGTCTTGATGGTCCACTCTGATAAACTCTTTCTTGTCTCTTGTCTTGATGGTCCACTCTGATAGACTCTTTCTTGTCTCTTATCTTGATGGTCCACTCTAATAGACTCTTTCTTGTCTCTTTTCTTGATGGTCCACTCTGATAAACTCTTTCTTGTCTCTTATCTTGATGTTATCTTCCTACTGATAGCGTTATCTTCCTACTGATAGCATTATCTTCCTATTGATAGCGTTATCTTCCTATTGATAGCGCTATCTTCCTACTGATAGCGTTATCTTCCTACTGATAGCGTTATCTTCCTACTGATAGCGTTATCTTCCTACTGATAGCGTTACCTTCCTACTGAAAGCGTTATCTTCCTATTGATAGCGTTATCTTCCTACTGATAGCGTTATCTTCCCAATGATAGCGTTATCTTCCTACTGATAGCGTTATCTTCCTACTGATAGCGTTATCTTCCTATTGATAGCGTTATCTTCCTACTGTTATCTTCCTACTGATAGCGTTATCTTCCTACTGATAGCGTTATCATCCTACTGATAGCGTTATTTTCCTACTGAAAGCGTTATCTTCCTACTGATAGCGTTATCTTCCTATTGATAGCGTTATCTTCCTACTGATAGCGTTATCTTCATACTGGTAGCGTTATCTTCCTACTGATAGCGTTATCTTCCTATTGATAGCGTTATCTTCCTACTGTTATCATCCTACTGATAGCGTTATCGTCCTACTGTTATCTTCCTACTGATAGCGTTATCTTCCTACTGAAAGCGTTATCTTCCTACTGATAGCGTTATCTTCCTATTGATAGCGTTATCTTCCTACTGATAGCGTTATCTTCCTACTGATAGCGTTATCTTCCTACTGATAGCGTTATCTTCCTACTGATAGCGTTATCTTCCCACTGATAGCGTTATTTTCCTACTGATAGCGTTATCTTCCTATTGATAGCGTTATCTTCCTACTGTTATCTTCCTAATGATAGCGTTATCTACTTACTGATAGGTTATCTTCCTTCTGATAGCGTTATCTTCCTACTGATAGCGTTATTTTCTTACTGATAGCGTTATCTTCCTACTGATAGCGTTATCTTCTTATTGATAGCGTTATCTTCCTACTGTTATCTTCCTACTGATAGCGTTATCGTCCTACTGTTATCTTCCTTCTGATAGCGTTATCTTCCTACTTAAAGCGTTTTCTTAGTACTGATAGCGTTATCTTCCTATTGATAGCGTTATCTTTCTACTGATAGCGTTATATTTCTACTGATAGCGTTATCTTCCTACTGATAGCGTTATGTTTCTACTGATAGCGTTATGTTCCTACTGATAGCGTTATCTTCCTACTGATAGCGTTATCTTCCTACTGATTGCGTTATCTTCCTGTTGATAGCGTTATCTTCCCGCTGATAGCGTTATCTTCCTACTGATAGCGTTATCTTCCTACTGAAAGCGTTATCTTCCTATTGATAGCGTTATCTTCCTACTGATAGCGTTATCTTCCTACTGATAGCGTTATCTTCCTACTGATAGCGTTATCTTCCTACTGATAGCGTTATCTTCCTACTGATCGCGTTAACTTCCTATTTATAGCGTTATCTTCATACTGTTATCTTCCTACTGATAGCGTTATCTTCCTACTGATAGCGTTATCTTCCTATTGATAGCGTTATCTTCCTACTGTTATCTTCCTACTGATAGCGTTATCTTCCCACTGATAGCGTTATCTTCCTACTGATAGCGTTATCTTCCTACTGATAGCGTTATCTTCCTACAGATAGCGTTATCTTTCTACTGATATCGTTATCTTCCTACTGATAGCGTTATCTTCCTATTGATAGCGTTATCTTCCTACTGTTATCTTCCTACTGATAGCGTTATCTTCCTACTGATAGCGTTATCTTCCTATTGATAGCGTTATCTTCATACTGTTATCTTTCTACTGATAGCGTTATCTTCCTACTGATAGCGTTATCTTCCTATTGATAGCGGTATCTTCCTACTGTTATCTTCCTACTGATAGCGTTATCTTCCTACTGATAGCGTTATCTTCCTACTGATAGCGTTATCTTCTTACTGAAAGCGTTATCTTCCTATTGATAGCGTTATCTTCCTACTGATAGCGTTATCTTCCTACTGATAGCGTTATCTTCCTACTGATAGCGTTATCTTCCTACTGATCGCGTTATCTTCCTATTGATAGCGTTATCTTCATACTGTTATCTTCCTACTGATAGCGTTATTTTCCTACTGACAGCGTTATCTTCCTACTGATAGCGTTATCTTCCTACTGAAAGCTTTATCTTCCTATTGATAGCGTTTTGTTCCTACTGATAGCGTTATCTTCCTACTGATAGCGTTATCTTCCTACTGATAGCGTTATCTTCCTACTGATAGCGTTATCTTCCTACTGATCGTGTTATATTCCTATTGATAGCGTTATCTTCATACTGTTATCTTCCTACTGATAGCGTCATCTTCCTACTGATAGCGTTATCTTCCTATTGATAGCGTTATCTTCCTACTTTTATCTTCCTACTGATAGCGTTATCTTCCTACTGAAAGCGTTATCTTCCTAGTGATAGCGTTATCTTCCTTCTGATAGCGTTATCTTCCTACTGATAGCGTTATCTTCCTATTGATAACGTTATCTTCCTACCGATAGCGTTATCTTTCTTCTGATAGCGTTATCTTCCTACTGAAAGCGTTATCGTCCTAGTGATAGCGCTATCTTCCTACTGTTATCTTCCTACTGATAGCGTTATCTTCCCACTGATAGCGTTATCTTCCTACTGATAGAGTTATCTTCCTACTGATAGCGTCATCTTCCTACAGATAGCGTTATCTTCCTACTGATAGCGTTATCTTCCTACTGATAGCGTTATCTTCCTATTGATAGCGTTATCTTCCTATTGTTATCTTCCTACTGATAGCGTTATCTTCCTACTGATAGCGTTATGTTCCTATTGATAGTGTTATCTTCCTACTGTTATCTTCCTACTGATAGCGTTATCTTCCTACTGAAAGCGTTATCTTCCTACTGATAGCGTTATCTTCCTACTGATAGCGTTATCTTCCTACAGATAGCGTTATCTTTCTACTGATATCGTTATCTTCCTACTGATAGCGTTATCTTCCTACTGATAGCGTTATCTTCCTACAGATAGCGTTATCTTTCTACTGATATCGTTATCTTCCTACTGATAGCGTTATCTTCCTATTGATAGCGTTATCTTCCTACTGTTATCTTCCTACTGATAGCGTTATCTTCCTACTGATAGCGTTATCTTCCTATTGATAGCGTTATCTTCCAACTGTTATCTCCCTACTGATAGCGTTATCTTCCCACTGATAGCGTTATCTTCCTACTGATAGCGTTATCTTCCTACTGGTAGCGTTATCTTCCTACAGATAGCGTTATCTTTCTACTGATACCGTTATCTTCCTACTGATAGCGTTATCTTCCTATTGATAGCGTTATCTTCCTACTGTTATCTTCCTACTGATAGCGTTATCTTCCTGCTGATAGCGTTATCTTCCTATTGATAGCGTTATCTTCATACTGTTATCTTTCTACTGATAGCGTTATCTTCCTACTGATAGCGTTATCTTCCTATTGATAGCGTTCCTTCCTACTGTTATCTTCCTACTGATAGCGTTATCTTCCTACTGATAGCGTTATCTTCCTACTGATAGCGTTATCTTCCTACTGAAAGCGTTATCTTTTTATTGATAGCGTTATGTTCCTACTGATAGCGTTATCTTCCTACTGATAGCGTTATCTTCCTACTGATAGCGTTATCTTCCTACTGATAGCGTTATCTTCCTAGCGATCGCGTTATCTTCCTATTGATAGCGTTATCTTCATACTGTTATCTTCCTACTGATAGCGTTATTTTCCTACTGATAGCGTTATCTTCCTATTGATAGCGTTATCTTCCTACTTTTATCTTCCTACTGATAGCGTTATCTTCCTACTGAAAGCGTTATCTTCCTAGTGATAGCGTTATCTTCCTACTGATAGCGTTATCTTCCTACTGATAGCGTTATCTTCCCACTGATAGCGTTATCTTCCTACTGATAGAGTTATCTTCCTACTGATAGCGTTATCTTCCTACAGATAGCGTTATCTTCCTACTGATAGCGTTATCTTCCTACTGATAGCGTTATCTTCCTATTGATAGCGTTATCTTCCTATTGTTATCTTCCTACTGATAGCGTTATCTTCCTACTGATAGCGTTATCTTCCTATTGATAGCGTTATCTTCCTACTGTTATCTTTCTACTGATAGCGTTATCTTCCTACTGATAGCGTTATCTTCCTATTGATAGCGTTATCTTCCTAATGTTATCTTCCTACTGATAGCGTTATCTTCCTACTGATTGCGTTATCTTCCTACTTAGAGCGTTATCTTCCTATTGATAGCGTTATCTTCCTACTGATAGCGTTATCTTCCTACTGATAGCGTTATCTTCCTACTTAGAGCGTTATCTTCCTATTGATAGTGTTATCTTCCTACTGATAGCGTTATCTTCCTACTGATAGCGTTCTCTTCCTACTGATAGCGTTATCTTCCTACTGATAGCGTTATCTTCCTACTGATAGCGTTATCTTCCTACTGATAGCGTTATCTTCCTACTGATAGCGTTATCTTCATACTGATAGCGTTATCTTCCTACTGATAGCGTTATCTTCCTACTGATAGCGTTATCTTCCTACTGATAGCGTTATCTTACTACTGATAGCGTTATCTTCCTACTGATAGTGTTATCTTCCTACTGATAGCGTTATCTTCATACTGATAGCGTTATCTTCCAGCTGATAGCGTTATCTTCCTACTGATAGCGTTATCTTCCTACTGATAGCGTTATCGTCCTACTATTATCTTCCTACTGATAGCGTTATCTTCCTACTGATAGCGTTATCTTCCTACTCTTATCTTCCTACTGATAGCGTTATCTTCCTACTGTTATCTTCCTACTGATAGCGTTATCTTCCTACTGTTATCTTCCTACTCATAGCGTTATCTTCCTACTGAATCCGTTATCTTCCCACTGATGGCGTTATCTTCCTACTGTTATCTTCCTACTGATAGCGTTATCTTCCTACTGAAAGCGTTATCTTCCTACTGAAAGCGTTATCTTCCTACTGATAGAAATATCTTCCTACTGTTATCTTCCTACTGATAGCGTTATCTTCCTACTGAAAGCGTTATCTTCCTACTGAAAGCGTTATCTTCCTACTGATAGCGTTATCTTCCTACTGATAGCGTTATCTTCCTACTGAAAGCGTTATCTTCCTACTGATAGCGTTATCTTCCTACTGAAAGCGTTATTTTCCTACTGAAAGCGTTATCTTCCTACTGATAGCGTTATTTTCCTACTGATAGCGTTACCTTCCTACTGATAGCGTTATCTTCCTACTGAAAGCGTTATCTTCCTACTGATAGCGTTATCTTCCTACTGATAGCGTTATCTTCCTACTGATAGCGTTATCTTCCTACTGATAGCGTTATCTTCCTACTGATAGCGTTATCTTCCTACTGATAGCGTTATCTTCCTACTGATAGCGTTATCTTCCTACTGATAGCGTTATCTTCCTACTGATAGCGTTATCTTCCTACTGATAGCGTTATCTTCCTACTGATAGCGTTATCTTCCTACTGATAGCGTTATCTTCCTACTGATAGCGTTACCTTCCTACTGATAGCGTTATCTTCCTACTGATAGCGTTATCTTCCTACTGATAGCGTTATCTTCCTACTGATAGCGTTATATTCCTACTGATAGCGTTATCTTCCTACTGATAGCGTTATCTTCCTACTGATAGCGTTATCTTCCTACTGATAGCGTCATCTTCCTACTGATAGCGTTATCTTCCTACTGATAGCGTTACCTTCCTACTGATAGCGTTATCTTCATACTGATAGCGTTATCTTCCTACTGATAGCGTTATCTTCCTACTGACAGCGTTATCTTCCTACTGATAGCGGTATCTTACTACTGATAGCGTTATCTTCCTACTAATAGTGTTATCTTCCTACTGATAGCGTTATCTTCATACTGATAGCGTTATCTTCCAGCTGATAGCGTTATCTTCCTACTGATAGCGTTATCTTCCTACTGATAGCGTTATCGTCCTACTGTTATCTTCCTACTGATAGCGTTATCTTCCTACTGATAGCGTTATCTTCCTACTCTTATCTTCCTACTGATAGCGTTATCTTCCTACTGTTATCTTCCTACTAATAGCGTTATCTTCCTACTGTTATCTTCCTACTCATAGCGTTATCTTCCTACTGAATCCGTTATCTTCCCACTGACAGCGTTATCTTCCTACCGTTATCTTCCTACTGATAGCGTTATCTTCCTACTGAAAGCGTTATCTTCCTACTGAAAGCGTTATCTTCCTACTGAAAGCGTTATCTTCCTACTGATAGCGTTATCTTCCTACTGATAGCGTTATCTTCCTTTTGAAAGCGTTATCTTCCTACTGATAGCGTTATCTTCCTACTGAAAGCGTTATTTTCCTACTGAAAGCGTTATCTTCCTACTGATAGCGTTATTTTCCTACTGATAGCGTTACCTTCCTACTGATAGCGTTATCTTCCTACTGAAAGCGTTATCTTCTTACTGATAGCGTTATCTTCCTACTGATAGCGTTATCTTCCTACTGATAGCGTTATCTTCCTACTGATAGCGTCATCTTCCTACTGATAGCGTTATCTTCCTACTGATAGCGTTATCTTCCTACTGATAGCGTTATCTTCCTACTGATAGCGTTACCTTCCTACTGATAGCGTTATCTTCCTACTGAAAGCGTTATCTTCCTACTGATAGCGTTATCTTCCTACTGATAGCGTTATCTTCCTACTGATAGCGTTATCTTCCTACTGATAGCGTTATCTTCCTACTGATAGCGTTAACTTCCTACTGATAGCGTTATCTTCCTATTGCACGTTTGTGTTCAACTCTTCCTTCTATTATGTTCTTCAGTAAGTGTGTGTTGTTTGTTGTTTGTTTATTTGTTGCAGTCATTTATTTTAGCTGTCAAATTTTAATCTCCTTTATTAATTCTCTTTTCATTCCTCGGTTGTCTATTGGCCTATTTATTTGTGTTCAACAACAACAACAACAACAACAACAACAACAACAACAACAACAACAACAAAACGTTACTGACTTATTCCACGTTTTGAATTTTGCTGAAATTAGTCTGGGTTTATTCTTTAAATGTTTTTTTTTCCAGAAAAGAAGCAAACACTGCATTTATAAAAGTGTGTGCTTAAAGAAAGTTTTACTTTACATTGGTTTTTTTTCCATAACGTGTAATTTGTTGTAGTCAAACATTTCCATTGTTTGTAATATCACATTTGAATAATCACTGGATATTCGCTGGATATATCTGGATTGTACATGATGCTTAAAAAGAAAAGGAAAAAAAGGGGGGGGGGGGAAGAAAGGGAGTAAATCGCATTATGTTCATAACATTTCCCGCGTACTTTTGGCCAGATTTCGTTTAGCTCAGCGTGAATCGGAAATTATTTTCGTACTTGGAATAAAACATATTCCTGGCTCAAGGATGCTTCGTCTGGGAGATTTTTCTTAACCGCTGTGGTTCCAGCTGTGATGATGTCACATCTATGTCCCATTACTCGAAAATGTAGATCATTTTCTGTAGATAAAATGACCCCGGAGTGTAAGGCCGAAATATGTGCTTTTTACAGGAAATGGAAAATGACAGTTAAAAAATGCCATGAAAATAATGGCACAAACCTATATTCTAACCTAAATGACGTAACAATCCGTGCCACAACTAGCAGTATCTACAGCAACAACAATAACATCATCATCAGATCTAGCAACCACCGCTATACCAGGCAAGAGAGGTATTGTTATAAACGCCGCAGGTATTTATTACAAGAGGAATAGTGATGAAGAAAATTGTCTTTCATCACCATCATTATCATCACCATCATTATCATCACCATCATTATCATCATCATCATTTTCCTTTGCGTTCCTTGGGAAGAATGGCGCCACCACTATAGTTATTCCCCTTGCAGGAAGCCTTCACCTGCTCCTGCATCTGCGGTTTATGTAGCAATTTGTTGTACATCATAAAGTTGCCAAACGCATGCAAACTATCATTTTAGTTGCCTAGAGAAATGGCCCGGGCCTTATCTGAGCTGTCAGAGGAGGGTCTGGCTGTTGTATTGTCCTGTATTATTCTACCAGATGTTGCCTTTTCTTTTTACTTGTTGTCGTTGTGCCTTTGAGTGGGTCCACAATTTTTCTGACTCCAGGTATAATTTCTGGCATAAAAGTACTAGTAGTGGTATAGCAGATCCTGCCGTAGGGTTGTGAAGTGATATATACTTCATTATATTAGATCATAGTTTTATGATGAGGGGTGACTGGTTCTCTTCTTCCTCTCTGCCTTTGCCTTCCCCAACTCAAGACCAGAATTTAGTACCAATTTACAGCTGAGTAGACGCGCGTGACTCTTCCAGGTTTAAAACCCGAAACTTTTTCTCGATGTATATTTTTTTTTCCTCCCGTGTGTTACCGGGGCCCGAAAGGGGAGCAAAGAATAGTAACACTGTACCCTACCATGCATGTCGTAAAAAGCGACTGAGGAGGGATGGGAATCGGGCTGGTTACCCCATCCCGTAAAAAACTGTTACCAAAAAACTTCAACAAACATGGACAAGTCAAATACCGAACATACCTTGTAATTCAACTTAGCCGCTCAAGACAGAAGAAGGTCCTCTGGACAAGAGGCGCAAGAAGCCACCCAGAGAAAGCCGAAAGAAGTCTGGGTTGCCGACTAACCTTTATTCGTCAAGGAAAATCTCCAGGATTGGCACCTGGAATGTTCGTGCTCTGTACGAACAAGGGAAAACTGCACAAGTAGCAGCAGAAATGAAAATTACAGGATTAATGTCCTGGGTCTTTGCGAGACACGATGTGAGGGCATAGAGAGGAGGAAATTGATTACAGGTGAAATGGTGTTGTCCTCAGGACATGAGGAAGAAAGAGCCCACCACAGTGAAGGGGTGGCTCTAATGCTGTCTAGGGAAGCACATAAGGCACTTATAGAATGGGAAGCAATGGGACCCCGAATTATAACAGCAAGGTTTAAATCAGCCAAAAAGAAAGTAAATATAAACATCATCCAGTGTTATGCATCAACAAATGATAAAGAAGAATCTTAGAAAGAAGACTTTTACACCAGACTATAAAATGTCTTGGACAAAAAATAAAAGAAAGGACATCACAATTTTGATGGGGGACTTAAATGCAAAAATAGGAGCAGATAACACAGGCTTTGAAGAAATTATGGGAAAACATGGATTAGGTATGATGAACGAGAATGGGGAACTATTAGGAAACTTCTGTGCTTCAAATCAACTAGCTATAGGAGGAAGCATATTTCCACATAAAAGAATACATAAAGCAACATGGATATCACCAGACCACAGAATTGAGAAACAGATTGATCACATATGCATAAGTAAGAAGTTTAGGTCATCATTGCATGATGTAAAAGTATGTAGAGGAGCAGATGCGGTTTCAGATCACTATCTTCTGTTGGCTAAAAGAAATTAAAACTCAAGAAATTTACAACAGCGTATAGCTATAGACAACAGTATAATGTGGGATATCTAAGAAATCAGGAAATAGGAGAAACATTTTCAATCACAGTATCCAACAAATACCAAATACTCCAACAGCTGGAAGATGAAACAGATACGGAAGACCACTGGCAACAAGTAACAAATATATGGAACGAGACACGTGAAAAAATACTGAGAAAAAGAGAACATCAGCACAAAGCATGGATAACAACAGAAACCATTAGCAAGATAGAAGACAGGAAAAACAAGAAAGCAGATTTAAACAGAAGCAAAACCAGAAGCTCCAAAGCCAAGGCTCATGAAGTGTACATAGAAGCAAACAAAGAAGTAAGAAGAAACATCAAAAAAGACAAGAGGAAGTAAATTGAAGAGTTGGCAAAGGAAGCAGAGGAAGCTGCAGCCACAGAAAATATGAGGGACCTGTAAAACAACACAAAGAAGCTAACAGCGAAATATAAGCAAGCAAATGGCCTCGTAAACGAAAAGAATGGAAAATTGTTTAGTAATATACAAGAACAAATGAAGAGATTGACAGAACATTTTGAGGAACTTCTCAATAGACCAGCTCCAACTAATCCCCCAGACACCCAGCCAGCAGAAGAGGAGGTACAAATCAGCTGTGAACGACCAAGTAGAGAAGAAATAAAGAAAGAGGTTCAAAGGTTTGTGCCATTATTTTCATGGCTTTTTTAAACTGTCATTTTATCATTTTCCATTTCCTGTAAAAAGCACATATTTCGGCCTTACACTCCGGGGTCATTTTATCTACACAAAATGATCTACATTTTCGAGTAATGGGACATAGATGTGACATCATCACAGCTGGAACCACAGCGGTTATGAAAACTCTCCCAGACGACATACATCCTTGAGCCAGGAATATGTTTTATTCCAAGTCCGAAAATAATTTTCGCTAAAACTCAGATGATATCCAGAAAGACATAACTAAAGACAACAGTTTGGCGTTGGAAATTTCAGAAATGAAGAAACAGAAGCCAAATCATCTACTGTTTTGACATTAAATACGTACCAAGCGCATCAACAGCCAGAAGACGAAACACATACAGAAGACCATATCCCATGGACCCAAAATATATGAAATAAGACACGTGGGCTTCTCGGAAACAGTGAAAGTCAACATAAAGTATGGATAACAAAACAAACGCAAACAAGATGGAAGGGACAAAAATAACATTGCACATTTAAACATAAGCTCCAGAGCTGGGGCTCATACACTACATATAGAAGCAAAGAAAGAAGTACGTCCCGTTTTTGTTCCACCTTGAAGGCTTGTGTGCCTTGTGGATAAGACGAGTTAGGTAGGCGACTCGTGCTCACTGCGGTTCTGTAAAGGTTATGGGATAGAGGTAGAGAGATAGCAAAACTAGTTCTCCAGCTTCTGAGGTTAGGCTAGGGCTGGCACCTGAAACCTATGGAAAAAAATGGTACGTTACAAAAACATTGGGCGGCCGCAGCTGATGTTCAAAGGTGGGTGCAAGAGAGACATTAAGGCACTGGACACGAATCCAGCAGCCTGAAAAGATAAAGCTACCGATCGGACCAAGAGAAGATGCCCCCTGCTGCCCCACGTCAGATTGGATAACAAGAAGAAGCTCTCACAACAAGTAGAAGAGAAAAGAACTGGCCGAAAGGAACACCAGAGGAAAAAAAAACAGCTGAGGTCTATCACCTCAGGGGCGCATTCCCATAGTCGGTATGACTGAAGGGGTGTACTACTACTAGCTACTACTATTACTACTACTACTACTAGCTACTACTAGCTACTACTAGCTACTACTGTTATTACTACTACTACTACTACTACTACTACCACCACTACTACTACTACCACTACTACTACTACTACTACTACCACTACCATTACTACTACTACTACTACTACTACTACTACTACTACTACCACCACCACTACCACTACTACTACTACTACTACTACCACCACTACCACTACTACTACCACCACCACTACCACTACTACTACTACTACTACCACTACTACTACCACCACCACTACCACTACTACTACTACTACTACCACTACTACTACCACTACCACTACTACTACTACTATCACTACTACTACCACTACTACTACTATTACTAAACTGCTGCTACTACCACTACTACTACAAAAGCTGTACACTATAATTCGAAGACTGTTTCTTGAAGAATCCGCTAAAGAGAGATGCCAGACAAAAGCCAGATACAGAAGGTCACTGACAAATCTTCTTTGGATAAAGGAAAAGTGTAGAATCGCTTCGTCGAATATGGGAACGCTATAAATTAAACTGGGCAACGGACACAAACAGCCCGGTATGTAAGAAGTTACAATGCAAAACTGTTGGGACTGGCAGAGACAACTAGGACTGAAGCGCATGAAAGCACAGCAGAGATTACCGGAGGAAACTCTTTACAGGAGATGAGAACCATGGTCACAGAGGGGTGTCCTTTATAATGTCATTATACGAAAATATGTATAAATAGAATGGGAATCACTATCACTCAGAATAATACCAACAAGAATGCAAACAAAGGAAACAAGAATCAGTCGATCATACCAAACAAGATGCGTATAATAAAACTTCAGGAAGCAGTAAGCAAAGCAAGAAGACTGAGACAACAACAAAAAACTATGTATAGAAGATAGGAAAGCAAATGTTGAAACAGACTACATTATCTATGACTTGAATTAGAAGGAATCAGCCTGGAAACATATTTAAAGGTGGGAGGGGGGATATGTATGTGAGAAGGGGAGTTATTTTTCAGCTTCTGTGATTTCAACGAGCTTGTCATTCGAGGAACCGTTTTTCTAATTCTATTCGGACTTTGCCTGATATATACCCAGAAAACCCAGTAGAATATTTCACCTATGGAAGACAGGAGACGCTATTTCAGTTTGTGATGGTAAAGAATGGAGCAGATAGATGACCGAGTCTCTATCTTATTTAAAGAACTCTACAAATAAAATTAAACGTTTTCAGACACATAGCAAGAAGAATAAGTTACAAATGTAGTAAGCAAAACCTAACAAATAAAAACTCCAAAGAAAATTTTAAACAGAATTTCCAGAATCAACACAGAAGATCTGGAAGCCTTATGGAGGAAACCATCGGAAACTATTGATACACAGTCTATGATACACCTCAGAGCACATGTGAAGAAGTTCATGGCAAAAGGATTACGAGTTGCGGATGACGGTCCTACAGAACAACACAATTAACCTTACAAATGAAAGAAAAATCCCTGATGGATTGAATGTCCTTCCCTTCCCCCCCCCCCCCCTCCCCCTCCTTTAAAAAAATGTAATTTATGCTCTCAAATATTTGTTAAGTTTGTCAGAGACTTCACATCTTTCCTGTAATTTTTCCACCACCTGTTTATTTCATTTTATTGTAGTTTTTGTCGCACTTCCAATGTTCTATTTTTCTTCTCTGGCTTTCAATTTTTTTTTTCTGTTGGCCAGCGCTACTCCTAGTTTGACTTCCTCTTTCTTTTCGCAGTCGTCATATTTCGAGTCGGACTTTGTTGATCGGAGCACTTTTGTAACAGGACATTCATTTCAAACATTTATTTCTTGTGATATTCCTTGTTGTGTTATTGTAGCTAGTTTCTTTGCCTTGATATTCCTTGTTGTGTTATTGTAGTTAGTTTCTTTGCCTTGATATTCCTTGTTGTGTTATTGTAGTTAGTTTCTTTGCCTTGATATTTCTTTCTTGTTTAGTATTTTTATCCGTAGAAATCGAACGTGTACGGAGGATAATTTTGAAGTCGCAGAAAGTACTTTAAATACATTTTGTTCCAACTAATATCGTTTTTTTTTATAATAAAATACTACTCAAAATTTATTTAAACGTAAAAGTTTTCTTTTAAAACAAATTTTATAAGAAAATAATCAAAGTTAAAGTTATGACTGAACACCAAAAACACTCGCCGCCCTTTTGAATTTTTCGGTAAAGTGGGTTTCCCGGTTCCTGATCCAGAGGCGTCGACTCTAGGGATAAATGGAAATCGAGCATCAGGCAATCTTAAAACTGGTGATTTTGAAAAATAAAACTTAAGTATATTTAAAGAAATATTACACGAATGTAACCAAACAATCTTATTTGGAGAGTTCTTTGTTAATAACGAAGACAGAACTGAAGTAATTTCTGAAACATTAGGCAAAAATTTCTTATAGAATCCTACAAGACCTAAAAGACTTAAAATTAAATTGGAACAATCCCAAAGGTGTAGCGAAAGCAGTATAACTTTTTGCTCTGTCCGACTAGGGGACTTGCCAATAACCTTTAGACAAATCAACTTTACTAAAAAAAATAGCTGTAGATAGTCTATCCAATAGAGAATCTAACAAAGTGAGAGGTTCAGCATAGAAAATAGCATTTAAATAGTCAAAGTATAGTCTCAAGATGTCTGCATTCTACATAACAATGACCAATGAAATGTACAACATTACTAGCCTCATCATAAGTACCAATGGGAAACAAACCCTCTGGCACATGAGTATTGGGAAGAAAACATTGACGTCCCTGTATAGGAACAAGAATGAAGGTATTATGTTTTGTAAATGGTGTAACACGACTTGTAGCACCTGAAAAAAGAAACAATATTGTTAAAACTGCCACAATACCCAATGTAGTGACCAGTACATACCACATGAAATCATGGTATGTCAGCATCTGAAAGAAAAAATCTGAAATAATATTAATATCCATGAAGTTCCTACAAGAAAAAGAAGAATCATATAGTAAAAAGACAATGTAAAAAAGGAAAACCAACAGCAAAATATACAATTTTGACTGAAGAGTATACGACCAAATTAAACTTAACATCCGATTAACCTCGACTTCAACCATGGCAGGTATCACATCATCAATGATAGATGTGGTTGGTCCCATATCATCAGCAACCAGTGATTCACTCGAGTCAAAATAGACATCTGATGATTCCTCAATAGTTTGGAAATCAACAAGGAACTCCTCAATGATGGGAGGAAGACATTTTGTATTATCACCATCACCATCACTCAAAACTGTGTCACTCTGAGTCCGATCATGTGACCGTACATGCACATGTCTAAGAGCCTGTGCTCTGGTAGTATCAGCCCTGGCAGTATGTACATGTTGTTGTTCCCATCTCTAAATATTATCCTTAGTACATTCATGAAACCCAGGGATATTCCCTAAAATTATCGCAGCGACTGGTCTTGACACTAGACATACTAGAGTCCTGCCTGCAAAATAAGGGGTATCTAAAAATACTTCTGCAGTTGGATAATATTCAACTGTGCTCCCGAATGTAATGCACTGGACTTCTTCGCCTGTGTAATCAGCAGAGTCCACTAATGATCTTCGAACCCCCACAGTGGCGGATCCAGTGTCTCTGAGCACTGAAACAAGTTGGTTGTTTACAAAACCCTTATCGAATACCACTGATCCTGTCCCATCACAAGAAGACATCACTGGTAAAGGATGTCCACACAGGAGCCTAGGAACTCCCTCCAGCTGAAAACAAGAATTACATTCAGAACAATTAGTACTATTGGATAAGTCCCCACTACATGCATTTGCATGAGAAACAACATTGTTATTTTGGACTATATTATTGTCACTTTGATGCACAACTGCATTAGAACGTTCAGGATTTTTAGAACGTCGAATGTTATTGTTCTGTTAAGAACTTCTTTTGTTGTAATAATTGTCATTGTTTCTATAACCTGACCTTTGACCTCTGTTTGACTGGTAATTATATCCACCTCTGTTCCAATCCCTGTTAGGCCTGAAAGATGATTGATGAGGTATATATTCATCATCATATGAATTGAAATTCCTTTGAGGTTGTTGTGACCTATTATTAAAATTATACCTCCCTCTGAAAGATCCAGTATTATTATCTCGATTTAATCAAAAATCACTGTCCATGCTATAAGATCTTTGTCTAGGTGGATTATACAACACAGTTCTAGCTGATACCACTGGCAATGAATCGTTTATGATATTTCTGCCAAGATTTGTTCCAGGATGTGCCACTTGGTACTGTATTCCCAGATTTTCTATAGCAGCCAAAGTCTCAGGCTTTCTCTCCTGCAAAAAGGACAAAAAGTCACCACTGACTGAAGACAGCACTTTGTCTCTTAAAATTAAGTCCGTCAGCCCCTCAAAAGTTTTATCAATCTTTGAAAAATCAACCCATCTAGAAAAGCAAAGCTTCATTGGTGAAATGAATTCAGCAAAATCTTTAGCTGAATCAGGCAACAATGATTTCATCTTCAATCTATACCCATTTTCCTACAGTTGATACTTTGTAAGTAACAAAGCCTTCACAGCATCATAATCATTTCTAGTTTGATCATCCATGGTGCAGACTGCAGTAAGAGCCACATCCACCAACAAACTCATCAACCTGCTAGGCCATGTAGCTCTATCAATCTTAAACTCTTGGCAACACGTCTCATAACTATTTAAAAAGCATGAAATATCGTCGATATTAGAATTAAATTTGGGCAAATTTAGTTTAAATGTAGAGGCATGGTCTCTTTTTCCAGCCCCCTCAACTGCTGGATTAGCCTGTTTAAGTTGGACTTTTAATGTTTCCAAATCTAGTTCTGCCATTCTTTGAGCATATGCTAATCTTTTCTCTTCAAGTTCATATTCTCTTCTTTTATTCTCCTCCTGAAGTTTATATTCTCTTCTTTTATTCTCCTCCTCAAGTTTATATTTCTCTTGCTGAAGAGCTAATTCTTCCTGTCTTCTCTTCTTGGCTAATTCTTCCACTCTCTTCTTCTCCTCTCTATCTAAGAGTCTCTGTTCTCTGAGCTCATTAGATGCATAAGTTTTTAAAGCTTCACCCTCCAAACCAAATTTCTTTCCAATTTTTACAAAATACTCCAAGGTAGCCATAATTCACTATTATTGTGACTACAAATTGTCCAATAATAATTTAAATAATATATATAATTATTAAGTGAGCAATATTAGCAACAATTATTTCACCCCTCAATATCAATCAACTGCATGAAATTGCAGATGTTATTTTAGAAGAAAAAAAAAGAGATACCAACAAAATTACAGTATAAAAGATTACAGTAGAAAGAGCCAGCTCGAGATAATAATAATGTATAAACCAAGGCAGAAATTTATGAATTGTAGAAAAATGAAAACATTTTTGGCTCTACCACTTATGACAATACAAACACAATTTCACAACATAAAATACATCTAATAACTGAATGATAGCAAGATTAGATAAACAAATTTACAAACAAAAATGGAAAATGAACCATATAAAATACAATGAACCTGACAACAACTACAAAATTACAAATAAACAGGGCAAAACAGCTAACAAAAATGGTAATGATAAGCTCAATAGTAGCAGTAAACACACAGCTTTGTAATGCCGGCCCCACTATTTGAGAAAATCATGAACCAAACCTAAAGACCAACCAATAATTCACGACCATAGGATTGGTATTGTGAATTAATGGTTCCCTCGCCAACCAACCCGCCTATCTCATAAACATGTAAATACAAATAGACAAATGACATATAAAAAAAGAATCCTGTCAAATGAGATTCTTCAAGCCACACACTGTATGTATCAACACCTATACTTATCTGCTCTAAGAAAAAACAATTTCTCCTGGCTTCCACCTCTGGCTCAGGGAATGATGATTCACATACAGTGCTTGACCAGGGTTAGACTTAGAACACCGGCTTGTATCCGATCACCACCATCTAGAAAAATATTCTGCCCATGCAGAAAATGTAGCCCACCGACTTGAAAAAGTGATGAAACGACATATGTTCAGATCCCGGCTTGGCCCCCAAAATTAGATCTGTTATGTGTTTTTTTAGATGTTAATGTTCATATTTAGTAGTAACAGGATGGTTCCTGTGGCCAAGATGACGTCTGGGGTAGTAAACTCTCAGACACCGCAACCAGCCCACACCACTCAGAATGATTTGAGTCACAATGGACGATATATAATTTATTTAGGACGGCACGCAGCTCCACAAATAAATAGTTCAAGCCAACATAGAATGGCAGATTAGATGCAGTAAACGATATACCGTAGGCAATCAGTTTATGTCAAAAACGCTGTCCATTAGTTCTCAATATGATATATTTCTATGAACACTCGACACTGAGCAATTATACTTCTTGTCAATACAGATAACTAGATATATATCACCGAAGATCTTGATATACTAGTGATAACAGAACTCCACATAAACAGTTCAACAATAAGGAGATCAAAACACCTACGTCCACTCGCCATTACACACAATCGTATAAGGTCCCGCACTTCTGCTCCTCTAGTATCACGTGAGCCAGCCAAGCATATCGGCTTAACGTCACACACCCGTCTTTTTCAGTGACCCGTCTAAAATAATCAAACCAGGAGCCCTGTTTAGCTAAGTATATAATAGGCACAATCGTTATTAATTTTAATGATAACAATATATATATATATATATATATATATATATATATATATATATATATATATATATAGAGTTCACATGTTAGTAATGATAATTGTAAAATATAAAATGCACCACTTACGCCAATCTTGGCTCAAAGACTGTTTCCTCGGATGAATAAAGGCGCTTGACTAGGCCTCTTACACGTGTTCTTGTGGGTCGTTATTTTAACACTAGATTCCCACTATGACTGCGTGTTTTCAGTTTCCTCAGATCCCGGTTCCTTATTTAATGAAAGATATTTCCTGGGCTGTTTAAGCCCTTCAAACTACTCCCACAAAAGTCCGGTTTGAAAAATGGAATTCTGAATTCTAACTTCTGGCAGTATGGTTTTGTCTTGGCAAGCGATCTTCACAGTGTCTTAAAACTGCGAAAAGGTCAGATTATATGGCCCTTCCTCCCCCGCATTTATTTTGTTACGATGCTAAGAAAGCTCCAACCGTTTCAATCATGCGTGTTGTGTGGGGTATTTTCAAAATTATTTCCGCCTGAAATAATATGCGTGGTGCAAAAGGTCACGTCTCCCATATATGGAATGAAAACATCCGATCCTCTCTCGGCCATGTTTACAAATAACTTATTATTACTTTAATATAAAGAAATGTCTTTGTAACAAGGTGTGTCGGAAACGATGATGTCATGCATGCCTGTCCAAAATGTTTCGCAAAGACGAGTAATCTCGTTATCTGTCGCTTGAGCACACAAAATCCGTCTCTTTACCATCTTGGCAGAGAACGCACCCTGGCGGCCTTATCAGCGATTAAGCAACTGCGCTGGGCGATTTTAATGTTACTCCTTAGCCTGATGTCGGGCACACCCGAAATTAAGCAACATAGTTGTCGGCTAATATTATCTTGTCAGTTCCTTCCCCAGCAGGGAGGAACAGGTAAGCAAACAGACATGACGATTTAACACTGAGAGGAGTGTAAGAAAGTTTGAAAATACAAAATATCTGCTACATAGCAGAGAACGAAAGAGGTACCGACCCTGGAAAAGCACGTAAATAGTCAGTACAACAAATGTCCAGGATATGGCCTTAGTGAAGCAGATATCGACCCAACAATAATTGTGTGACAGTGCTAGCTATTTTAATGGAACGTCATAGCCTAGTGCCCTAATTTTTTTTAAACTACCATTTAAATGGTTACTATACCTTATTTTCTGTTAAAATCGGTAATGATTTTAACATTTATTGTGAACACGAATTTCTTTACTTCCTTTTTTTTAAAGGTTACTCGTCCATAGCAACTTTTTTTTATTTTTTTAATTAATGTGTTTGCTACTTTTCTTTGTAGCACGCCCCTTTCAACCATCTACCATGTACATGGAGTTGTTGGTTATATCAGGACGTGTTTCCTTTATTGTAATATGTTTTTGTTTGTATTTATTTTGTACTATATTATCTCTAGTCGGTATTTTTCCTTTTGTAGTTATAGTTCAACATGGTTTTTAAAAGAAATTCCAAAATATGCTATTTTCTAAGTTAGTATGTTTTTAATTTTCACTGGATGGTTTCTTTGGTTAATCTGTATGTATCTGGGGCGAGTCTTTCACCAGTTTGGACTACTGACTCAAATCCTTATTTGTTTTTTTTTATGTTAGCTTTAGTTTTTGTAATATAGTGTTTTATTAACTTTTGCATTTCTGAAGGGGTCTTTGTACCTATGAGATTTTCTACCCTCATTTCTACATTGTGGTTACTACAGTATGTCTTAATGTTTTGCCTCTGTTGGTCATATTTCTTGCAGTCCACCAGAAAGTGTCTAATTGTGTTTGGTTCTTGACACTCTTCACATGTGGGTTCCTCAATCATGAAATATCCAGTTCCAAGCTTGAGCCTCAGCAATTTTTTATTAATTGGTATTTTTAGTTCATCTTTTATTTGATATTTTTTGCTTGGTTTTTTAAGGATTTTATATGAGTGTCTTGCATTTTTACTTTGGTCCCATGCTGTTATCCACTCTTTAGTTATTGCTTGAGCAATTAAGTTCTTAATTTCAAACTTCCCTAAGCCTACTTCAATTTTGTTATGGCTAGTTCTCCCCCCTTTGGCTTCTTTGTCTGCAAGCTCATTTCCTGCTATCCCCACATGTGATGGTATCCATGTTAGTGTTGCACTGCATCCTATAGTTTGTAGATATGTATTAACCTGTAGTATTTCCTCTATAATATCTGGCCTGCTACATTCATTTCTGTATATATGATGAGAGAGAGAGGAAGGGCAGAATGTCAGACGGGCCTGCGTGCCCAATTCTTAACCCTTTGAAAATAAAGTTCGTTCGTTCGTTCGTTCGTTCGTTCTGTTTCTGATAGCTAATACTGATGATAGGGAATCTGTGAGAATGGTTACTTTTTTGGGTGGATTTTCTGCAGCTATTTCTAAAGCTTTTAGGATTGCCACTAATTCTGCTGTAAAGATGGATGTATTACCTGTTACTTTGTATCTTTTATAAATTTTTAATTTTGGTATTGCTATTCCTGCTCCTAATTGTCCTTCTTCATCTTTTGACCCATCTGTATATATAGTTAGGCTATTATTTATATACCGTTCTATGTACTCTAGTGTTTTACTTTTTGCTGAGATTATGTCTTTAGATTTATTTATGATCTTTGTTAAGTGGGAGTCAGTTTCTGGCACTTTTAATTCCCATGGTGGGATCTTTGCTTTATACAGATCACTACTGTTTATCGCATTAAACAGGTCTGGGTATTGATCCACTTCATCCATTGTTTTCCACCCTGACGGGTATCTATTATGGTTTAATGGAATGTGGCCTATGTACTGGTTACTCAAAGGTTTATCAAAGGTTTTATGTGCTGGGTGAGTTGGATCTTTTGCCACTCTTGCCCAGTAGCTGAATCTCAGTTCTTTTCTCCTTAGCTCCAGGGGTATAATGCCTAGCGCTACTCCTATTGCCTCTGCTGATGTTCCCTTTGAGGCACCTGCTATTATTGACAGTGCCTGGTTTTGGACTGTGTCTAGTTTTTTCTTATTGCTTGGGGCGGCTGATGCATAGACAACACTGGCATAGTCAAGTTTGCCCCTAATAAATGATTTATAGAAGGTTAACATGGTCTTATTGCAGGCGCCCCAACCACTTCCTTTCATATATCTTAGCATGTTAATAAGTCCCCTACTGCTTTGCACTAATAGGTCTATGTGTTTGTTCCAGTTTAGTTGCTGGTCTAATACCATACCAAGAAATCTAGTTGATTTTGCTGTGCATACTTTTTGCTCATTAATGCTTATGTCAATTATATTGTTTTTAATTACACGCCCTCTACTGAAGATCATTCCTATGGTTTTTTTAACGTTTAGATTAAATCCCCACTTGTTCATCCAGTCAGATACTTTATCCATTTGCCTTTTTACTGTTTTATAGAGGAATGGGAGATTTCTTCCCGTTCTCCATATCGCAGCGTCATCTGCAAACTGGGATAAGTTGTTTTTTAAGTCTTTAAACTCGTCGCCTAGGTCGTTGACCATAATCGTAAAGACAGATGGTGATATTACTGATCCCTGGGGAATTCCATTCTGTTGCTCATTGTAAAGTTGTCTTTCTTCTTTATTTCCCACTCTGTAAAGTGTCAGTCTGTATGCTCTGTAAGGAAGAGTGGTGTGTTGTTGAGATCAGGCATGCTCCAGTCTACCCAGCTGTAAATGGGTAACTCACCCTAGTCCTGAGTTAGGGAAGGCAAAGGCTCCAGGGGAAGCAGGCCCTAAACTTGGTCACTTCAACCGACGCAGGATGGTGTATGTTTGAAGTAGAAGTGTAGAGTGTGATTACCGCGAATGGTGTACTGTTCGTGTGCTGACCAATATAACCACTCATACACTTGTGTCTACAAGGCACCAATGCAGACTGCTGGAATCTTTGTTTACTCAATTTATTCAGACGTACACACTGGGACATACGAGTACATCATGGTATGTTGACATATCAATTTGTAGGTATACATAGCAGATCTGAAGTCATGACACATTCAGAAATAATGGGCAGTACATCAAAAGTTCAATGTCATGATACATTATGGCCGCATTCCCCTATCTGACTAAACGCGTCAGTGAAGGCAGATCGGTAAATAACTAAAGTTACTTGACGTCCATAGTTTGTAGTATATATTATGAAACCACGAAAGAGGGAGTTTCTAGCAAGATTGAGATCTCCCTGTCACTGTCCGATAATAGGATAAATAATCTGTTCTCTTGGCAGTGATCAAAACATATGATGACCGAAATCTAACATGGCCGCCTCCCTGAGTTGTCGTTCACTCATTCATAGGAAGGAGAATATCAGCCAGAGTTAATTTATAATGGGTATATAAATGATTTCATAAATGTTCCCATACAGCTCTACGGTGATCAGGTTAATTCACGTAGCCATAACCGCTGTAGGAAAGTCTGTCATCTTTGTCGATACAAAACACGACCCTAGCGATACGAAGCACAATGTTCCATCTAGGTCGAATCGACATGAGATCCTCAAAATAGGGTCTGGCAATACATGGAGTCCGAATTATACATTGTACCGTACCTTAGGAGAGTCTCTAACATAAACTATAGTAGAGATACCATCTCCTTTAGAAGAAAACCACTTCATGAATCATATTTCCTTAAGAATCTACCAGCCCTTTGAAAAGTGCGTACCCGCCATTATCACGGTACATCGGAACTCATCACGACTTGTCAAGACAACTCATACTTCCGCTAGACCGGAATAACAAGAATCTAGTCCCTCCTACCCATCCAAAATATACAATATAGGACTGATTCTACTTGTACTAATAATATGTAATACATATGAATTCAGGCCATAAACACAATAAGCAAATTAATATATTTTCCGGCCCTAAAAAATAAGTACAAACGTAAGCGCAATATCCTTGCGCCGAATCAATATTCAGAACGATTACTCCTATAATCAAAAGTGTGAATCAAACATGGATTCTCTCGCTTTTACCATAGATAGCATTTTCATACACAAATGAATGTCTATATCTTTTCCATATTAAATAGCCATATCGATTTTTGTAATATGTGCGTCAAAATATGCACGCAACAGATTACCACACCCCTCGGGAAAAAAAAATGGTACTTTTTTTTTTTTGAAACACATCTAGGAGCAACATACAATAGGCTCACAACGCACCAATAACAATGCGCAGATGATAAGCATAAGTTTTATGACCTTAGAGAAGGTACTTCTCTAAGTATTAATATTTCCAGAGAGGTGTCACCAACGCATACTACAATATTAGCAATGACACAATTTCCACATTAGTTTATACATCAATTTCATCTAAGATATCTTAACATCATGATCATCAAAGACGAAAAACATTGAAAGATCAGCGGTGAATAAATATCAATGAACCGCTAAGTAGCGTTACAATCAATATATGATATATTACATATGTGTACACATTTCAACATAGAAACAACTGTATCAAAGTTGTATAACAGTTATGAATCATGTGGGCATCTAGACAAAATATCTGCCATCACATTTTCTGACCCACGGATAGCTCGCACCGAAAAATGAAATGGCTGTAGAGCAATCGCGTATCGTGTTGATCTCGCGCTCTTCAGATTTTTACTCTGAATAGCCGTAAGAGCTTTCTGGTCAGTTTCCACAATGAAATGCGCGCCCAGAAGAAATCTTTGCAGTTTAAGGATTGACCAAACCATAGCCAATAATTCACGGTCTAGGACCGAGTAATTCTTCTCTGCGGCATTTAATTTCCGAGAAATATACATCACAGGATGCAGAGTTCCAGAGTACTCTTGCATTAGTGCAGCTCCAATCCCGGTGGATGAAGTGTCACTACGAAGAATAAATGTCTTATCCTTAGAAGGCAATACTAGGATAGGTGAAGTAGAAAACATAGTTTTAACCTTATCCAAAGAGGATTGACATTCTTGAGTCCAATGGACTACATTAGGAGACCCTTTCTTTAGCAAGGAAGAAAGAGGTGACATAATGGAGGACAGATTCGGGATGAATCGTCCATAAAATTGTATTAGACCTAAGAGACTTCGCACTTGCTTTTTAGTCTTAGGAATAGAAATGTTAAGTATCTTACTTGTATTATGGTCTTCTGTTTTTAGGAACCCATGACCAACACGGTGTCCTAAGAAAGATATTTCGCTAAAACCAATACATGCTTTCGATGGTTTCGCTGTCAGGTTATGCTCGCGTAAGATAGACAATAGTTCATTTATACCATTATAGTGATCGTTCCAAGTATCACTGAAAAGACAGATGTCATCAAGATACGCAATGACATCTGAGCGATGAGATAGGATTCGACGCATTATGCGTACAAATGTAGCAGGGGCGTTCATAAGACCGAAAGGCATGAAATTCCATTGGAATAGACCCCTAGGCGTCGAAAAAGCAGTAAACGGTTTGGCGTGTTCGGATAATGGAGCTTGCCAATATCCCTTAGACAAATCGAGTTTAGTAAAGAAATGAGAATTCGATAGTCTCGTAAGTAGCTCTTCTAGTAAAGGCATAGGTTCAGCATCGAATTTAGTCACTTGATTCAATTTGCGATAATCCACGCAAAGACGTATGTTATTGTCTTTTTTCCGTACTATAACCATCGGCGAAGAATATGCTGATGTGGATGGTTCAATAATTTTTAACTCTATCATCTCATCTAACTCTTTCTCTACCTGTGCTTGAAAATGTATCGGGATAGGATACGGTCTGACTCTTATAGGACTATGGTCAGTAAGAATAATGTCATGTTGAATGACATCAGTTTGACCAGGAATGTCAGTAAGGACATCCTGAAATTGTTCTAACATAGTAGAAACTTGTTTCTGCTCTCCTGGAGATAATTCTGGAGAAATTGCAACATCTTTCCATGATTCATTAGAGTGAAGAGGAATCATTGGAAAAGGTAAATTTACATCCGAGAAACTCGTTTCCTCATCCTGTATTACTGACAGAGATGAGTACTGTCCATGTTGGACTGGAAAATCGTCCGTTGCCTGGAAAACAGGTTGTAAATAATCAGGACGTTCATGGAATTCCGTGAGCATGTTGATGTGGAAGGTTTTACGCTTCCCGTCAATATCGACGATATAGTCAACATCGGAAACTTTTGATATTATATCGTACGGACCTTTCCAAGAAATGAGAAGTCTATTTTCCCTACAAGGTAGCAAGACAAATGCTTTGTCACCTGGACAAAGTTGTCGCAAACATCTCTTTTTATTGGCAAATTCCCTTGCCTTCTGTTTCGCAAATTCAGAAGAAGCAGTTGCCAATTTGCATGCTTCAATAATCTTGTGTCTAAGTGCGATGACATATTCATAAGAGGATTTTGTGTCATCGACAATATTATCAGCAGTTATAAGATCATGAAGTAAGGACATAGGACCTCGCGGTTTCGCGCCAAAGACAAGTTCAAAGGGAGAAAATCCTGTATGTTCGTTGGCGACCTCTCTATATGCAAAGAGAGCCGCGGGTAAAACCCTATCCCAATCCTGAGGATGATCTTCTGTTATCTTACCTAGTAGGTTTTTCAGAGTTCTATTCAAACGTTCCACCATCCCATTGGACATAGGATGATAAATACTACTCAGCGATCTCTCTATCTTCAGAGTCGACATTACTTGAGACATGGTATCCGATATGAGTTGGGTACCATGGTCGGATAATATTTCTGCTGGAAACCCCAGACGAGAAAATATTAACCAAAGAGCATCTGCGACATCAGCAGTAGTTATGCTCTTTAGAGGAACAGCCTCCGGCCAACGTGTGCACATATCAACACACGTCAAAATAAATTGGTGTCCTCTAGCAGACTTTATCTTAAATGGACCAATGATGTCTATCGCCATTTTTTGAAATGGCCGAATGGGAATGTCTGCAGCCTGAATAGGTGCATCATGGCGTGGACCTCTGGATTTAATCTCTTGACATACTTTACAAGATCGACAATAGATTCGTATGTCCTTATTCACAGCAGGCCAAAAGAAAGATTGAAGAACTCTAGCTTTAGTACGGGAAAAACCCATATGTCCAGCACACTGCGAATCATGAGCGTGCTGTAAGATTTTAACTCTCATATTTTTAGGCACAAGGATTTGAGAATGAATGGACTTAGCGGAGTCTTGTACCATACGTACAAGTACGCCATTCTTCATCGTAATCCAAGATTTACGATTTGTATCCTTATTCGGATCACCTTTTGTTGCCAGAGTAAAGAATTTCTTTAGAGTAGGATCATCTTCCTGCTGTTTGATAAAGGAATCGTGGGAAATCTCCAAGGGATCATCTTGGATCTGCGCATCATTATCTTCAGAATGTGAAGATTGTGGCATATTAAGAGCTTGAGCCCTAGTGATTACTGCATTAGCAGATTGCATATTAACATTTTCCCAATTAGAAATTTGCTGTGGAGTGCATTCTTTCACTCCATGAATGCGACCGATGATAAGATCAGCGATCGGATTCGGCAAGAGACATGCTTGCACCTCTCCTGTAAAGAAAGGCGTAGCAATATTGATAATGGCAGTGGAGTACTTCTCCAATGTGCCACCAAATGTTACACATTTGACTATATTGCCTGTAGCTCGAGAAGGATTTACGAGTGATTGCCTCACTCCAATGGTAGTGCACCCCGAATCGAAAAGAATTGATACCGGAGTACCATCTATTAGGCCCCTATTAAAGACAAGAGCACCCCTTCCATTATGCGCAATTGACGCATGGAGAGCGGGAAGCGGGTGACCGCAGCTTAAAGTAGAAACTGTGGTTGGATCGAATAATGTTTTGCATTGCGAACACTCAGATGCTCTAGCAAAATCGAAAGCGGAATTTGCTACACTGTTGGAGTCTTTTTTATCATTATTCTGATTATCGGTGTCGTGGAACTCCTGTTGTGCAGAGTTAGCCTGGTAATACGATTTACCATGTCTTTTGTGTTGTGATCTACCTCGGTTATAATTGTCTCTATAATTATTATTGCCTCTGTTATAACCCCTATTTGGGTTTGAATCATAATATTCATGATCATAATCATCATGCTCATTATATTGAGTATCCCTGTAATATTGTTTCTTTTGTCTCCATGAAGCACTTGGGTAGTTCCTATAGCTACTCCCTTTCGAGAATTTCTAACATTATGGGTACCCCTCGCGTGTCGAGGACTATCAGCCCGATTCCAGTTCTTCGAAGAAGAACTCTGATTTGAGTGGTTATCTTGGTTTTGATACTTATTCCAATTAACCTTTTTATCAAATTTATTTTTAGCTCCTTGGAATTTGTGTGAGTAATTCTGATTATATTCTGTTGCCGAAGCAACTGGCATACTCTCTTTAATGTTAGAGTTACTAAGAATCATGTCAGGGTGTGCCGTGGCATACTGGTCACAATATTCTTCCATTTGCTTTATTGTACCAGGTTTACGCTCATGTAAGAACTCTAGGAATGATTTATTTACAGAAGACATGACCTTGTCTCTTAGCAATAAATCCGTAAGACCATCAAATGTTTTCTCTGTTTTGGATAATTCAATCCATCGTGAAAGTGTAATTCGTGCTTTTGAGATGAAATCTGAGAATTCTACACCTACCTCAGGTCTCATTGTTTTAAACAAAAGACGGTAACCTTCCTCAGACAGCTGATATCTCTTTATCAAAGCTGCCCTAACAGCATCATAATTATCTTTGTCGGCCTCTTCAACAAAATATAACTTACTCAGGGACTCCCCTTTTAGATTTTCAGACAACTGATTCACATACTGTGATTTGTCAACATTATGAGATCGACAAGCCCGTTCAAATCTAGAAAGCCAAAATGTTATGTCATCACTGGTAGGGTTAAACGCTGGTACCTTGACCTTGTACACAAAGGGTTTACCATTACCACCAGATGCCTGATTAACATTACTCAGACATGTCAATTTTAATTTCTCTAATTCAAACTCATGTTCTCTTATTGCTTTTCTCTCTTCAGCTTCTCTATCTAATCTTTTCTGTTCTGCAGCAGCAGCAGCTTCTAATTTTTTCTGTTCTGCAGCAGCAGCAACTTCTAATTTTTTCTGTTCTGCATCAGCTTCTAATTTCTTCTGTTCTGCAGCAGCAGCAACTTCTAATTTTTTCTGTTCTGCAGCAGCTTCTAATTTTTTCTGTTCTGCAGTTCTGCATCAGCTTCTAATTTCTTCTGTTCTGCCTCAAATCTCCTTTCCTCCACTTGCATCTGCAATTTCTTAAGTTCAGCAGCAGTATCAGCTTCTTTTTCTAATCTTTTTTCTTCAGCTAGAGCTTTTCTTTCTTCTGCAGCAGCTTTTTTTTCTTCTATTTGAAGTTTTCTCTCCTCAGCCGCAGCTTTTTTTTCCTCAGCAGCAGCTTTTCTTTCTTCAACAGCAGCAGCAGTTTTTTTCTCTTCTGCAGCTAATGCTTTGTCATATTGAGCAACAGCCCATTGTTCTAAGTCTTTTCCAGTCTTATCAAGAGATTTTCCTTGTGCAATAAAATAATCTAATGTAGACATATTGTCTTCTTAAATCAGAAACCTGAAAAAGTAAATAAATTACCCTATTTCACTTTAATGGGAGACAAGTCTATACCATAGACTTAGTCTTAGTCCAAACTTGTATGGTTTATAATAACCAATGATAACTTGAGTACCTGTGGACAACAATAACTGTATCTCAAATACTGTGGGAGACAAGCCTTACAAAGGTCTTGTATATCTCAATGTAATCAAAGATCACTTGGGTACCTGTGGAAAAAATATTTCCCTTTACCAATCACTTTGGGAGACAAGCCTTACAAAGGTCTTGTACATTTTGTTTTATAACAATAACAATCATAAAGTACTGATCTGTACTATACTATCAGTGTATACCACTATACGTCATATGTCAACTAAAGACATTACAAAGGACAAACAAGAAAAGACAATATGAACACATTTGCAGAGATCAAATTAAATTAAATAGGAGAAATGAAAAAAATGATCACAGAAACCGTGATGATAACTGCCATAATATAACAAGACAAATAACGCCACAGTGTATAAACATAAGGGTGTAAAAAACTGAAATGAAAGGAAAGATGAGACCTACAATTATACAAACAAATCAAACAAAACTAAGGAACACAAAATTATTAACAAAAACAACGAAAAAAAGAACACCTCATCACAACTAACAGAAATAGCAGCAAATTGTTGCTAACAAATTTCCAATTAAGAAAATGTGTACCTATAGAATACTAGTACCAGACCAATGTCACTCGGCATACCTTGTACTAGTCACACAGAAAAAAAACTAATTTAATACATAACAAATAACATGTAAGCATAAATAGCATATAGCATACAATATAATTTATGTCATGAATGGAATGTGTTGCAGGTATAGTGTTGTAAAGCAGGCACAGTTTATTTTAATTCTAATAACTTGCCACTTTTTATTAGTAATCGATTTAATTTTAAACTATTACACTGTCAATTTTTTCTCTTTTGAGCATATGAAGATCCAACGATGAACTATGCACTTTATGTTCAACAACACTGTGATTCTTCTGTACGTTGAGAAATGTCAACAATACTGCTCCAGATATTTTCTACACTTGATACCACTGTCCTGTGTAATACTGTCTGTACAGCGAAAAACTGTCAACAAGCGCTGACCTAGATACAGCATCCTATCGGTAATACAGGTCAAGCTGACATCGACTGTATAGCTGTCCTACTGGTGTTGATGTGGTCAAACAAATGTTTTTTCAGCTGTAAACTGTGATTCTCAACACAAAACTGCGTAAGCTGGACCAAGGAATCTGGCTCGCCACTGTAAAGTTTCTTTCTTCTTTATTTCCCACTCTGTAAAGTGTCAGTCTGTATGCTCTGTAAGGAAGAGTGGTGTGTTGTTGAGATCAGGCATGCTCCAGTCTACCCAGCTGTAAATGGGTAACTCACCCTAGTCCTGAGTTAGGGAAGGCAAAGGCTCCAGGGGAAGCAGGCCCTAAACTGGGTCACTTCAACCGACGCAGGATGGTGTATGTATGAAGTAGAAGTGTAGAGTGTGATTACCGCGAATGGTGTACTGTTCGTGTGCTGACCAATATAACCACTCATACACTTGTGTCTACAAGGCACCAATGCAGACTGCTGGAATCTTTGTTTACTCAATTTATTCAGACGTACACACTGGGACATACGAGTACATCATGGTATGTTGACATATCAATTTGTAGGTATACATAGCAGATCTGAAGTCATGACACATTCAGAAATAATGGGCAGTACATCAAAAGTTCAATGTCATGATACATTATGGCCGCATTCCCCTATCTGACTAAACGCGTCAGTGAAGGCAGATCGGTAAATAACTAAAGTTACTTGACGTCCATAGTTTGTAGTATATATTATGAAACCTTGAAAGAGGGGGTTTCTAGCAAGATTGAGATCTCCCTGTCACTGTCCGATAATAGGATAAATAATCTGTTCTCTTGGCAGTGATCAAAACATATGATGACCGAAATCTAACATGGCCGCCTCCCTGAGTTGTCGTTCACTCATTCATAGGAAGGAGAATATCAGCCAGAGTTAATTTATAATGGGTATATAAATGATTTCATAAATGTTCCCATACAGCTCTACGGTGATCAGGTTAATTCACGTAGCCATAACCGCTGTAGGAAAGTCTGTCATCTTTGTCGATACAAAACACGACCCTAGCGATACGAAGCACAATGTTCCATCTAGGTCGAATCGACATGAGATCCTCAAAATAGGGTCTGGCAATACATGGAGTCCGAATTATACATTGTACCGTACCTTAGGAGAGTCTCTAACATAAACTATAGTAGAGATACCATCTCCTTTAGAAGAAAACCACTTCATGAATCATATTTCCTTAAGAATCTACCAGCCCTTTGAAAAGTGCGTACCCGCCATTATCACGGTACATCGGAACTCATCACGACTTGTCAAGACAACTCATACTTCCGCTAGACCGGAATAACAAGAATCTAGTCCCTCCTACCCATCCAAAATATACAATATAGGACTGATTCTACTTGTACTAATAATATGTAATACATATGAATTCAGGCCATAAACACAATAAGCAAATAAATATATTTTCTGGCCCTAAAAAATAAGTACAAACGTAAGCGCAATATCCTTGCGCCGGATCAATATCCAGAACGATTACTCCTATAATCAAAAGTGTGAATCAAACATGGATTCTCTCGCTTTTACCATAGACAGCATTTTCATACACAAATGAATGTCTATATCTTTTCCATATTAAATAGCCATATCGATTTTTGTAATATGTGCGTCAAAATATGCACGCAACACTCATACGCCTCAGATCTATCATTGTTTATTTGTACCGTGAAGTATCTATCCTGCAGGAAGTTTTCTAGATAATTGTAGGTTCTACCTACTATACCTAATTTCCTGATTTTGTGTAGTGCACCCTCCCTCCAACACTCATCATATGCTCTTGTACGTCAAGGAATATTGCTACTGTCTTTTCATTCCTTTTGAAGCCTGTTTTAACATCATGTTCCAGCCTCAACAGTTGCTCTATTGCACTATGTTGGCTTCTAAAGCCTGAATGGGTTGGACTGTACAAATTATGCTTTTCTAGATGAAATTTTAGTCCGCTGTTGACTATTGTTTCTAGAATTTTTCCTAGATGCGATGTTAGCGATATTGGCCTGTATGAGCTGACATCATGTGTTTCCTTATCTGGCTTTAGTATGGGGCTGATTACTGCTGTCTTCCATGAACACGGTATTTTTCCCGTGTGCCAGATTTTGTTGTAGAGGGATGCAATCACTCTTAGAGTTGTATTTGGTACCTTTTTGAGGATTTCATAGCTCAGAATGTCTTCCCCAGAGGTAGTATTGGTTTTTCCTGCTAAAGCTCTTTCTATTTCATCTACTGTAATATCTGCATTTAAGTAAATGGCAGTACTTCTGGCATACAGTACTTCCATAGCAACGGTTGTTAAGGACATTTATATCTGCAAAACTGAATAGATACACAGTAAAAAAAAATAAAACAGACCACAAAATGGTGGATTTTATAAATTGTTTTGGAGGGATAATGTTTAAAAATATTTAAAGGTCGTAATTATTTATATAAATTTTTTTTTTAAGTTTAAAGATTAAATTATAATGTAGAATGTATGATTAAAAAAAACAATCACCCATAGTTTCTCAAACTGTAACTAGCAGTATGTTAAATTCTTTCATTAAATATTTAAAGGCTAAAATTATTTGGTTAGTGGATGTCACGTGACCGATAATCTATTTTACCATCTTGTCCATAATTTGATTACTCTTTAAATGTCCTGGTTTTCCTCGTCATTTTGTTTCTTCTGTCTTTCATTTTTCACCTTCGCAAACCCTCTCCGAGGTTTTGTTTACATTTGGCCTTAGTACTAAATTCCTCAACGGCCAGCGTAGAGGTAACGTAATGTTATCTAGCCGCACCTGGTCTGACCAAAGGAATATCTCTTACGTTTAAAGCCTTTGATCACGAGTGAAAGGGTCCCTGTGTTTGGCTTCTAGAACGCTGCTTCGGATCATAATATTATGCATCCTGGAAACAGGGGGAGACAAACCCGCGGTCAGTCTTTGAGTTTTTGCCCTTAGACAAGACAGAGCATAATGTTATGCATTTCTCTACCTGGGGAACTTTCGCACGATTTCTTTTGTCTTACTCTAGATTACGTCTTTCGCCGAACTTCTGTAGAAATACGCACGCCAGGTGTCCTGGGGGAGCGTCCCTTGTGATCTATAAGAGTAGACTGGTTTTAATAGACAAAGACATTCGTAAATTTTCCTGGCCCGTAGATGACCATCATGAGATAAGGCAAACTTTAACACAGTACTAGAATGTGTTTGCCTATGTTCTAGTCATTTTTCGGGGTGAGTTGACATATCTTATAATTATTATATTATATTCATGTTAGCTTTTATATATATCTGTTAGGGAAGTGAATTTGTTTCTGAGGACTTCTCCTAGTAATTTATTCAGTGATAAGGTAGCGCTGTCTACGGCCTATTAAGTGGTGCTTAAACTGTTACGGTTTATCATGGGTTAAATGTTAAACTTACAATAACAGATATTAGGCGTAGAATCAGTCCACGAATGCTTACCATTGTGTTAAGAGTCAGCAAGATTAACTGTCATTTCTGTAAGATAATGTCAGGTGTGGATTGTTCACTTTGAACTGAATAGTGAGTTGCAGGTAATAACTCTGGATTATAGGAGATAGTCACTTATTCCTTTTGATAGATATTTCTAGTGGCAAGGGAGGATCATTTTATGCTTACTTGTGTGGCTAGGCACTAGTCTATAACTTTCACTGAAAGCAGTCACCAGGCATAGATATAATTATATCGTATGATCTAGCCACAACTGTATTATTATAGCAAGAACATTGCATTTTCTTTGTACTCATTTTGTGGAAATGCTAATATATTTCCCAAAGGGGACATACGATTTATTTGTGTAATGTCAAATGCTGTAATCTGTTTATGTAAACTCATTTAATGTTGTAAGATGAATAAGCATATTAATTTAACTGTAACTACAGGTTAGGTTTCCTGTATGTTGAGATTGGGAGAAGAGGAGTAGATTGTTGCTGTCAGAACAGTTACTGACAGGTACCTGGGTGTGCAAAAGATATTAAGTCTATGCGGGCGCGTGCTGATAATTGATATTTTTAAGGAACAGGAGACATGGTTAAAGACAGCCCTAAACTATCATAGCAATAACTACAATAAATTTAATCCCATAGTGGAGCGAAACTTTCTGTATAAAGTTAGTGTGATTTATTATTTGCTTGAAGTTAAAAGGTGTCTCTTTTGGGTCTCAGTTTCAGGGAGACCGACTCGCGAGAGCAGATTCCAGTCAGGCGAAGAACGAAATATTCTCTTCGATCTAGAGGGTTCTGAATACCGCTAGCGTCACGAATCGTCACACCCCGTTCCTGAATCAAAACCCCTTTTTGTCAACGCCAAGTTAAGCTCACGCAGTGCAACGGAGCCAACGCTAAATCTGGAATCGCCAAACGCAGTAGTAGTTCTCTACTCGCCTGTTGGATTACCAGCCAGAGCATTGCGGCTTCCAGAATATCAAACCCGCTCAGCATGCCTATAGCAGAATTCCATCTCACCCGCCTTTTTCGTGCCTAAACGGGGCACTCAGCAAACCACAGCCAAACCAGTTTAAACAGGATTTACAGCCAAGCGGAGCCTTGCGCCGGATAAGCGCGCCTGGGTCTCTTTGTCCTCAAGTGACTTCTTCTGGTGTATTTCCTGGATACTTAAAACCTCGCACGTATGAGCAGCCATCTATGGACAGAGTTCCAGCCCCACTCACGCTATAAGGGGAGTCACCAACGTTTAGCACCAACAAAGGAAGTTTTGTAGGCTAGTCCCTCACGAAGGATCTACAAGTAATTCACTTCCTGGAGCCAGTACATTTGGTCCCCGAAAAGCAGACAGGCTGTCGCCCAGTTCAATCAGTTGGTCAGCAGGAGATAAACAGCGTCCCCCAGCCCAACTCGCGCCAGTAGGGGGGGTCACCAACGATAGCGCCTATACAGTGATGTTATTCAGGTTAATTCCATCACCGATGGAGGATATATACGAAAACACCACTTACTGAAGTTACTTCAGCTGGTCCCCGAAAACCGAAGGAATGTCACTCGATTATTTATCTCTTTGTGTTCTACAGGTTTTATGAATGGTGATCTGTGTGTGTGTGGTTGTTGGTGTATATGATTATTTGATGAATATTTGATTATTGAGGTAATTGTATGTTGTTGTGATGATATGCATTATTTTCATGCTTTTCTTCTTTAATAAATTTTACACATTTATTAACACGCTGTTCACGACCTTTCCATCCATATTTGTGTTTTTAGCTCTTTACTATAATCTCTATGTATGATAAGAGAAAAGAGAGAGAGAGCAGGAGGTGCTGAGACAGACATAAGTGAGTTGAGGCTTGGAGAGAGAGATCATTTTGATAAATCTTCTTCCAGGTTGTCTCAAGTCAATCTCCTATTTACACCTTATCTAAAGTGTAATCTATAACTCTGTCAGTCCACTATCCCTTGTCGATTTCACTACAGTTGTCCAACTCGAAAAATACTCTACCACTTTAACTCAACCACGACAGTGGAGACCCTGTATCTGAAGTTTCTACCCTGTTGCCTAGGGTTCATCTAAAGGAGGAAAGTATGCTTTCTGTTGTGACGAAATGGACGACCTCTTCGCAATCTTTGGTTCTCTCCGGCAGTATCGGTACATTTGTGGTACTGATTGTTATTATGTGCTGTCAATTATCGCTCTTTTCTTTCTTTCTTTCATCGTAATTTTTCTGCTAAGTAGCAGATATTTTGTATTTTCCTTCGTAAACCCTGTCGTGAAATTCTACATCCACATATATAAATTAAAAGGACAATATAAGGTCTAACAAATAAATTTAATAAAAGGAAAGAAGAATGGTAAAGAACAGTGCTGTCACAATGACTGTCCTCGAAATCCCCCTTGTGTTCTCCTGCGTCTGCAAATTGTAACGTTTCACGTTGATAGTAAAGCCTTCTGCAGTATACACGCGTTTCCCAAACACACTAAAAAATGTACTCCATTTCTAAGAAAAACCTTGAAATACGCACGTTGACCTAGAATTAAAATTCCATTCATGTCTTTTTCTACATTATGTTACCAAAAACAAAAGACAGATGGGCTAAAAATAGAGAGAAGGGAGGAGCAGAAAGCAGGCACAGGCAATACTAACACGAGTCGCGCGATACACAATTACTACCATCACGCGTGTAAGGCCACAAGCACTAGCTTTTTTTCAAATCGACAGTGATAAAAACACTACCCATACCAGAGTTAGGTTTTAAAATCCTGAAAAACGCTTATTGGGAATTATGACATTATACTGGTTTACGTTTGAAAACATGACAGTACCCAGACACCCTAAAGTTTGGAAGTGAGGAAGTGGTAACAGCGCGACTATCCTAGTGGAAAATGCATATTGGCTCCATTAAATTTGTATATTTGGGTTCCTTAGGACTTGCTGACAAATAATATGTTAAACGTTACGCAAATAGTCTAAGAATTACCAAATTATAGCCAAAATAAAATAGTGAGGGTGTCAGACAACACCAAAATCAGAATCGCCCAGTGGCAGAATTTTAGGCCACCATTGTACGGGAAATGAGTCTCCATGTTAACTCCTATTTGATTGGAGCGCAACAAATGTTAGGCTAAACACGATTAGTCGGACTAGAAATACTATCTTGTGTTGTCAGGGGAAACGTGAGAAGGGGTACTTTTTTGAAAAGATGTGTAGACATGGCCTGATTGGGTAGAGCTGCGAATATACTCAATTCAGAGCGTCTGTTCAGGGCCACATCTTGTAATAAACCTACTAAGAAACAGTGCGTTGAGCACCAGGATATATTTTTTCCAAATAAAAGCCTGGGACATCGGCAGATCGGAGTTGTGCTATATTCATTGCCATTCAACGTCACTGTGTATTATTTCCATGAATTGTGGTAGGTTTGAAATATTTGACATCTTTTTAAATGAAAATTGAATGTAAATTGATACTTATGTCTGTATATATGTGTGGTTCAGTAGCGAACATGAGGTAAAGCCTATAGTGCTCCAGCCTGAACAGAAGGTGTCGGAGGAAAGTAAAACTACATGGAATTTCCAAGCAGTACACTGACACCTAGATTATTAACTAGAAAGAAATAATGCTGGAATTGCAGAGGCGTAGTAACCATTAAGGAGGAATATACTGGTGTAAAGTATTTCAGATGAAGCTGACAGTTGGCATAACGCTCTGAACTCAGGTTTGTTTTGTATTGTGCTCAGTGTAGAAATAGAGTATAAATTGGTTCTGAAGTAGGAGGTACAACCTTCTTGTTTCAGGGACCGTGGTCTTAAAGTTATTGAGCAGCACCTGGTCAGAGCTTTGCTGAATCCAGAGGCGGACAGCATACTACTGGGTCCATATAGCAACCAGTGAGGTGGCTCCAGAACTCATTAAAGAAATCGAGCAGAGGAGTCTTTTCCTGCCGCCATCACGAAAGATAAGCTGATGTGGCCAGCTGAGCTCAACATTATGTACCCCCATCTTAAAATGACATTGTAAAATAAAATTAAGAGGGGAATTTAATTGTTTTAATGCCAGGAACTGAGAACATCTCCAATACTAGTTCCAACAGAAACAAACTATTGAAGTCATGATGACAAATACCAACAGAGCTTGAAAAAACAAAACAAAACCAGTATTCCTCATATTACCACTACACAACTGACACACATAGGATACTATTAATAATATATGTCACTACAAGATTCATATTGATAAATTCTGTACATATAACTTGTAATTAAAATTGATTGTGATTCCTGGTTCACTTTGTATTTGAATCAGGACACCTATACATTAATGACAGCACTGAATACATATTGATATTTGAAAATTTATCAGTGACTCATTTAAGATATTCTCATAGAGTGTTATATGTATGCGAGTGTCACAGTGTTGTCAAGTGTGGTGGAATAAATTAAATTGTTTATCTGTCTGTTGTTGTTGTGACTTACACTTCATCATATACATACCCTAGACATATAACGTAGTCATCACAATATTCCAGAAAAATTCTGACTGAGGTATACATATGTGGCAGCAAGTAAGGTTATCTATAATACACTACTCTTATTAGATATAGATACCTTCACAGCTGATCTCAGTCAGTACACTAAGTCCCCTATAAATATTTATAACATCCCACTTTACCACATATATTGGGGGCTCGTCCGGGATTTTGAATCTTTCCCTATTAAAAATATTGGGGGTAATTCACTTCAGGGAATAATAAGAATTAAAAGGTATCCTTGGGTGAAAATAAATAAGGTTGAGTTCACAGTGCCTGTTTTGTCCTGAGTTAATTAGTCATAGATAAAATTGTTTAGTTAAATATTTTAGACATTTATCTGTTAGACAATGGCCGACCTGGCAAAATTTCGATCTGCTGCTGTACAGACTGCGAAAGAGTTAGGAATGGACGGGCAAATTATGATTACTTATGTCACGGCTGAATGTGACAAATATATTGAACGAGAAGAAAGAAGATTAGAAAAAGAGGCCGAAAGAAAGATAGAGGCTGAAAAAGAGATTAAGAGGTTACAGATTGAGGCTGAGGCTAAGAGGTTGCAGATTGAGGCTGAGGCTAAGAGGTTGCAGATTGAGGCTGACAAAGAGGCTAAAGCATTGGAAGCAGAAAGAGAAGACAAAAGATTGGCTGCAGAAAGGGAAGCACAAGATAAAAGATTACAAAGGGAACATGAGTTACGACTAAGGGAGTTTGAGTTTCAAGGCCATGCTCCTGAAAATGGTGCCAGTCCCTTTGCCTCTGATGCCACTGCTGGCCAGGGAGCCTCAACCTCAGCTATGAATTTTCATTTAGATCATTTTGTTGAGAAAGACGATGATATAGAGAGCTATCTAAATAGGTATGAACTATTAGCTACCACATATGGGTTAGAGAGAGAAAGGTGGAGCTTAAAGTTATCTCAAGGACTTCGTGGGGCAGCTTATGAAGTTTTTGCCAAAATGAGCAGAGGTGATCAGGAAAATTATGACATGCTAAAGCAGGCTCTTTTGTTAAGATATGAAAAGAACGCAGAATTTTATAGGAAAAAATTTAGGAATGCTAAACTACTGTCAGGTGAAACCTATCACCAGTTCTCTGCACGAATAGAGACGTACTTGGAGAAATGGACTTCTCTGGGGAAAACCCAAGATCTTAAGGAAATGATCCTTATAGAACAATTAGGAGAGTCCATGGCTCCAGACCTGAGAAAGTTTCTCATGGAACAAGGTGCAGAGAGGCTGGGTGAGTTGCTAAATGTTGCTGAAAGGTATCAAGCAGCTCAAGCAGAAGTAACAGGTAATAAGAAGAGGCAGGTAGACAATTATCAGGCACCACAAAACGTTAATGAATTTGATCATAGAGATCAAAACAAAGGTAAGCACCAGTTTGATAGGCCACGAAATGACTATAAAAATAAAACCCCACAATTCAATGAAAGGAAATATGATAACAGGAAACCCTTCAGACAGGAAGGAAAATATTGTCAAATATGCAGGATGCATAATCATAATACTAGTGAATGTGGGAGGAAGGTTCCTCCATATCACGCGGCATGCATGATAACAGTGGACAAGGGGAAGAAGAAACTGACAGAGAATCATATAAATCTTCAACATCCCCCCATCTGTGAAGAAGTGACATGTAATGGGGCCAAGGTTAGGTGCCTTTACGATTCAGGTTTAGAATATGACTCAGTTGTGAGTGCAACCCTAGTGCACCCTAATAGTATACCACAGAGAAAGTGGAGATACAAGGGGCCGTAAAGGGAATATCCACCATGACACTTCCCGTAGCCGAGATCAATGTAGAGACAAGGTACGTGGAAGGAAGGATTAGAGAAGCCGTGTGTGACGATCCTAATTACCCGCTGGTGTTAGGAAGTAAATATGTTTTTCTAGGAAGCCCTGTATAACCTGTGGTAATGGCCACGCTTCAGGTCAGGTCGACCCCTAGTAGAAAGGAGGAGGAAACCCCATTAACCTTTTCTGATAAACAGATGAGAAAGGCCCAGGCAAAGGACAAATCATTAAAACCTTGCTTTGACAAATTGCTAAACAGCCATGCACACCCTAAGAAAGGACAATTTTACTTGAGGGATGGACTGCTTCACAGGAAGGCGGGAGCAGGACCCAAAGGATATGGACAGTTGGTACTCCCAACTCCCTACAGAGAAGAAGCGATGGCAAAATCACATGTGGTACCAGACGGTGGACACCAGAGAAATGGGACTACCCGTCAAAGGACATCAGAAAAATTCTACTGGCCCCAAGTAGCTGCTGATATTGCACAATTTGTGGAGGCCTGTGAAAAATGTAGCAAGGTACAGTCCCCAAGTTGGGAAAATCATAATCAGATGCCAGCCAAGCATTCTGAAATATATTGGCCTAACATTAACAATGAAAATAACAATAATAAGGTTGACATAGAGGATAGGTATCCACCTTTCCCCCAACAGTGTTCACCAAAAATATTTAGATTCGCAACTCTGAGAAAGGCATCCAGAGAAAATAGAAATTCAGACCAGTCAACCCAGGGACAGTTTGAAGCCGCATTTAGGGAGCTGGCTGACATTGACATTGAAGATGATCCGCCTAAGTTAAAACCGAAACACATTGTTAACATAAGAACAGTGGGCAGTGGACGAGTGAGCAATTCGGAAAATGCTCACAGCGCTTCACACTATGGCTATTAACTTAGCATTAAAAGGGCACTGGTGACATTGGTAGTCACCCGACCCCACACCGTCCAAGGGAAATTATTGATCGGACCCTGGATGGAGAAAACCCACACATCTTATAGCAATGCTAAGGGCGAACTGATTTCTGATGCAGAAACTCATTTCCCCACATATTATCTTAGTTCTCCAGATTGTCGGTAGGCGAAACTATAGTTGGTGAATATAGCCTCCATTTGAGCGGCACATTATAGAACATTATAAATATATTATTAGAAGGGTGTTTCCACATTCAATCCCGCCTGAGATCAGACAAATTGTTGGCTGTGAACATTTCGGAGGAGCAGAGTGTCTCCATTGTTACCTTTTGAATTGAGGATAGTCCGAGTGTTTATTAAGGCTGATCCGGAAATTATTGGATCCCCTCCACAACTCAGATAGCACCATATAGATCAACTCCTCATAACGTACAAATTGAGGAACATCTAATATTCTCGGGACATGTCGTTGAGCAGACTCAGCGAAGAGAAAATGGTGAATATTGATTGCTAAGCAGTAGTAAGACAAGCCGTAACACTTGCAGCTGTACAGTAACATATCTGAAATGGATTCTTGGATTGCAGAGGTCTGAAGCAACCTTCGTCAGTAGTGCTTACTTTGACTTGACCCACCTGCATTAATCCATAAGCAAAATAAAATTAGAGAAACGTTGATGCAGATTTTTTAAGCCGCCATCCGTGCGATGAAAATCAAAGAAATCACCAGGCATGGACATAAATTTCTCTATGTGTATGTGGAAGTATAGACTGACGTATAACGTCTGTTTTAAGAGGGGAGGATTTGTCGTAAAATTCTACATCCACATATATAAATTAAAAGGACAATATAAGGTCTAACAAATAAATTTAATAAAAGGAAAGAAGAATGGTAAAGAACAGTGCTGTCACAATGACTGTACTCGAAATCCCCCTTGTGTTCTCCTGCGTCTGCAAATTGTAACGTTTCACGTTGATAGTAAAGCCTTCTGCAGTATACACGCGTTTCCCAAACACACTAAAAAATGTACTCCATTTCTAAGAAAAACCTTGAAATACGCACGTTGACCTAGAATTAAAATTCCATTCATGTCTTTTTCTACACTATGTTACCAAAAACAAAAGACAGATGGGCTAAAAATAGAGAGAAGGGAGGAGCAGAAAGCAGGCACAGGCAATACTAACACGAGTCGCGCGATACACAATTACTACCATCACGCGTGTAAGGCCACAAGCACTAGCTTTTTTTCAAATCGACAGTGATAAAAACACTACCCATACCAGAGTTAGGTTTTAAAATCCTGAAAAACGCTTATTGGGAATTATGACATTATACTGGTTTACGTTTGAAAACATGACAGTACCCAGACACCCTAAAGTTTGGAAGTGAGGAAGTGGTAACAGCGCGACTATCCTAGTGGAAAATGCATATTGGCTCCATTAAATTTGTATATTTGGGTTCCTTAGGACTTGCTGACAAATAATATGTTAAACGTTACGCAAATAGTCTAAGAATTACCAAATTATAGCCAAAATAAAATAGTGAGGGTGTCAGACAACACCAAAATCAGAATCGCCCAGTGGCAGAATTTTAGGCCACCATTGTAAGGGAAATGAGTCTCCATGATAACTCCTATTTGATTGGAGCGCAACAAATGTTAGGCTAAACACGATTAGTCGGACTAGAAATACTATCTTGTGTTGTCAGGGGAAACGTGAGAAGGGGTACTTTTTTGAAAAGATGTGTAGACATGGCCTGATTGGGTAGAGCTGCGAATATACTCAATTCAGAGCGTCTGTTCAGGGCCACATCTTGTAATAAACTTACTAAGAAACAGTGCGTTGAGCACCAGGATATATTTTTTCCAAATAAAAGCCTGGGACATCGGCAGATCGGAGTTGTGCTATATTCATTGCCATTCAACGTCACTGTGTATTATTTCCATGAATTGTGGTAGGTTTGAAATATTTGACATCTTTTTAAATGAAAATTGAATGTAAATTGATACTTATGTCTGTATATATGTGTGGTTCAGTAGCGAACATGAGGTAAAGCCTATAGTGCTCCAGCCTGAACAGAAGGTGTCGGAGGAAAGTAAAACTACATGGAATTTCCAAGCAGTACACTGACACCTAGATTATTAACTAGAAAGAAATAATGCTGGAATTGCAGAGGCGTAGTAACCATTAAGGAGGAATATACTGGTGTAAAGTATTTCAGATGAAGCTGACAGTTGGCATAACGCTCTGAACTCAGGTTTGTTTTGTATTGTGCTCAGTGTAGAAATAGAGTATAAATTGGTTCTGAAGTAGGAGGTACAACCTTCTTGTTTCAGGGACCGTGGTCTTAAAGTTATTGAGCAGCACCTGGTCAGAGCTTTGCTGAATCCAGAGGCGGACAGCATACTACTGGGTCCATATAGCAACCAGTGAGGTGGCTCCAGAACTCATTAAAGAAATCGAGCAGAGGAGTCTTTTCCTGCCGCCATCACGAAAGATAAGCTGATGTGGCCAGCTGAGCTCAACATTATGTACCCCCATCTTAAAATGACATTGTAAAATAAAATTAAGAGGGGAATTTAATTGTTTTAATGCCAGGAACTGAGAACATCTCCAATACTAGTTCCAACAGAAACAAACTATTGAAGTCATGATGACAAATACCAACAGAGCTTGAAAAAACAAAACAAAACCAGTATTCCTCATATTACCACTACACAACTGACACACATAGGATACTATTAATAATATATGTCACTACAAGATTCATATTGATAAATTCTGTACATATAACTTGTAATTAAAATTGATTGTGATTCCTGGTTCACTTTGTATTTGAATCAGGACACCTATACATTAATGACAGCACTGAATACATATTGATATTTGAAAATTTATCAGTGACTCATTTAAGATATTCTCATAGAGTGTTATATGTATGCGAGTGTCACAGTGTTGTCAAGTGTGGTGGAATAAATTAAATTGTTTATCTGTCTGTTGTTGTTGTGACTTACACTTCATCATATACATACCCTAGACATATAACGTAGTCATCACAATATTCCAGAATAATTCTGACTGAGGTATACATATGTGGCAGCAAGTAAGGTTATCTATAATACACTACTCTTATTAGATATAGATACCTTCACAGCTGATCTCAGTCAGTACACTAAGTCCCCTATAAATATTTATAACATCCCACTTTACCACAAACCCCACTCAGGGATTAATCATTACGTCTGTGCATGTCCTGTCCCTTTGCTAAAACATTTGCAAGGAGCAGCTGATATAATACATCACAGCCTCAAGGGCGCGGCACGGCTTTGATAAAAGCTTAAATACAGGATAACCCGTGCACGAGGCGGAACTTATGCCATAAGCGCTTCCGTGTCATCCTTGATACACCAACATTACTGTTTGTGTGACACATGTGGGCATGTTGTCATGTGTGTCTACCAAACTGTCTGTAAGTTTGTACACGAGGGCATCGGACAGCATTTTACAATATGGGAGACGTGACCTTTGCAAAAATTTTCCATGTCGGAAATATTTTGAAAGTACCACATCCAACCCCTTTGCAGATGATTGGAGCGTTTATTTAACTCCATAACAATCGAAGACGTGGAAAGAAAGGAGATATAGTCTGATCATTTCGCAGTGTTATTTCACTGTGAATTTCACGCTCGTCAAGACACCATCAAACCTCGCCAGAGTGAAAACTAGTAGATTAATAATTCATTTTGTTAACAGGACCTTTTATTGGAGAACAAAATAAGACTTACAAAGCACATGAAATCTGTCCATTTTAATAAGGAACAGCGGGACGAGGAAACTGAAAAAACACACGAAGTCAGAGAGGGAATCTATTGTAAAATTAAAAACATCCAAGAAGCGTGTAAGAGAACGATTCGTCTCTTTTTATTCAACTGAGCAACAAGTCTGTAGCCAAGATTGGCGTAAGTTGTGGTTTACATTTCATATTTTATAACAAGCATGTGAACTAACATATATATGTATATATTACCATGTGAAGTTTAATGTGTGAAACTCGCTATTGGATGTCGAAGTCATTTGAGGCTGGCAACCTCAGTATCTAGAATGATGATTCATGAACCACCACTGCACGGGCTGGTTATTGCTTTATTGATAGTTTCGTAAAGAGAACTAAAAAGCATAAAGTAGTTCCAGGTTCCCTATGGAGCAGGGAGGGAAAGATGAAAGAAATGGTGTACATTCTAAGAATAATACTTACAGTTTCAAAGCTTTTCACTCAAAGTAAATGTAAACGTAAAAACATATTCATGTTAAAATTAATGGAAGTTTCAAACTTTTCAATCAGTGTAAAACATAGTCAATTTATATTGTGAACGCTTTTCAAACAGTGGAGATGTAAATGTAAAACATATTATATCTTTACTTTTAACCTTTTCATTTAAATGTATTGTAAAGCTAAAGCTATTCAGTTTAAATGTAAAAGAAGTTTTATCCAGAGGGATTAAATTTAATTCTCATCGAGGGTAAATTCTGACATGGAATGATAGAATAGAAGAGGGGGGGGGGGGGAACATAACTATGTGTCGGAATACGCCATACTCAGAAGAACGTTTAATTTCAATTTCTATTACCAGTTATTGGTGGTACCAGCAAAAAGTACTATCTCTTGAACTAAGTGAAGGTAGAAGTGGACTAACGTTGTGCAAGACGCCATCATAACAGGGTCTTATAGACAGGCGCAGAACCAGCTTGGCCGTTACTCCTTGAAGTTCTGGGAACGAGCGGCACCTGAAGTTTGACCAGAGACGAGTAACAGCAGTGTACATAAAGCCAACCCATCAGGAGGAGGATTAGAATCATCATTGGCAGCTAAGTTAACCTATATGCTGCCACTTGATATTCTTATCCAAAAAACATCACCCGAGTGATGAAAACTTCATTTTGTAACTAACTATTATTCCTGTCTTTTAAACTGTTAAACTTAAAGTGATTATTAAATTTTGTTATTTGTAATTATACAAATTTAAATTCTATTCTTACTTACTTAGTCGTTCCCCTTCTACCGTGAGGTGTAGAGGTTTGGAAGAGAGAGCGCCAGACCATCTTATCGGCTGTCTTCCTCCTGGCCTGGTTCCATTCTAGTTCTCGGTCCTTCAAAGATTGTCTAAAGTTGTCCTCCCAGCGGACTCTGGGTCGTCCTGGGGGTCTGGATCCCTGGCTCTTTGTTTCCCATGCTTGTCGTGGTAGCCGATCTTTTCCCATTCTGCAGGCATGGCCAAACCATCTTAGTTGGGACTGTTCTACTTGGGTCTGCAGGGGGTAGGATTTAAGGCCTTGACGTATCGTCTGGTTGCGTACCATGTCTTTTCTTGTTACTTCAACCACCTTCCTCAGATACCTCATTTTTGAGGTTTGGATCTGGCTTTTGTGGGTTGTAGTCATTGCCCATGACTCGCATCCATATGTCAAGACTGGGACATAGGTGGAGCGGTATACAGCCATCTTCGTTTTCTTACCAACCTCTCTCTTGCTGAGGAATCCTCGATTTATGGCCTGAAAAAGTCTCCCAGCTCCTGCTTTTCGAGTGGCCAACTCTTCTTTGATGCCTCCCTTTCGGTCTATAATGACTCCGAGGTATTTAAAGTGGTTGTGACGTACGTCTAAGTATGACAAATGAATTTCCCTGACTCGATGGATGATAACAGAATATTGGCCTCTCATAACTTTAGAACCCCTGATCATCTGTTGTAACTTTTACCGGCATGCAGCGGTACCATCAAAGAACAGGCTGATCTTCAGAATTCAACGTGGAGCGGCCGCGATCTAAAGAATCATGGACTTGCAGCTCACAGAGTTAGCTTCTCGAGAAATTTTCGCACTCTCATGCTAGAAGCCTGAGACGGAAGAAAATCGGTAGACCGGGGAAAACGAAGGAATTGCAGCGATTAACACATCGGCGAGGTACCCCAGATTTTGCTCAAGTTCAAGAAAGGTGCGAAAATTTAACACGCCCTATTCAAGTTACATTCGATAAGTATAAATAGAGAACTCCGAGAAACTGCATCAAAGAAGAAAGAAGAAACTGCATTTTATCGTTCGCTCTGACAGAATCCTAGTTGCACTAGCATAGTCGGATTCCTGCTGGATTTCATCTACCTTCGTGACTATTGGAGTGTCTACTTTCTGTGCAGACGGTAATTTATACATTAGCTTCGAGTGATCAGTGGTCGAGTTATTTCAATTGATTTCAATGGATTGTGGTGTAAATTTAACCTTATTAAATAAACCCATTTTCAAAGTTCTAGTGCAAACTAATGTTACAGCTAAAAGTATTTCCTAATACAATTGACGCGTAAATTTATTTTGCAGACGTTAAAGAGAATTATAACTTTAATACAGTTTAGTTCTGTATAGATAGATGTGCTTTTAATTATTTTTAACTAGCGGGAAGTTTTCCTGATTTGTTAATTGACGACGCTAATAAGTAAATAGGCTAACTGTAATTTATCGCGTCAGATTATAATATGATTTGTAATGCATTTCTTGTTTTGATTATCTTTCATTCAGAACGATCATTCAACCTGCATCCCAGCAATTATTAATTATATACAGAGTTCTGCCAAACTCAATTCGATAACTCCAGTAACATATGAACTTTTTAAAGCTAAACTTGTGGCGACCTGTAATGGGCCCCGCTCCTCTGAACGTAACTGAGAAAAAAGCCATTCAAGAAACACTTTAAAAATACTAGTTCATATAGAGTCCTTAAAGAAAACTGGAAGCAGAACATATTTTATTCACTGCCCCTATTTGTGAAGAAAAAGCATCGATCTACCTGAACCCTGTCTGTCACGTATATTCAGTGGATTTTACCCTTCTTTCCCCCCCCCCCCCCGAAGAAGAACTTACCTCAGTGTTTTTCTTAACTTGTGACATTACGGAAAAAGGAAGTTATCTCCACCAGCTGTGCCAATTTTAGGAACCACACCATACCTCACGCCTAGCCAAGTTCCTGTGACATTCTTTAGGAACTTTATCTAATAAATAAACAGTACCGTTAAACTTCAACGTCCAGCGATTTCGGGACCCTTTGTTAACTTCAACAACTCGCAAATCTGGGGCTGTACACGGAAGAAAATACTTTTACCTAAGCCAAGATTTAGTGCTGTTTTTTTAATGTATTTCCTATGAAGTGCCAGAATTCACCTTTCGGTAAGTCTGCGTGTGTGTTTGTGGGGACGGCCAGCCCTAGTATGTTTTTTTGAATGAAAGGAGATTTATCTTTTCTTTACCCTTTTAATTAGTTCGACTTTGTACTAAGGTGCATTATATTCCTTGTACGGGATCTCTCCTAGCGGGATCGGGTAACTGTGTTCCTTCCCCCTCCCGTAAAATTTGTTGATTTAAAGGGAGACAATTGAGAACCCTAGCTTTTCCTCTACACCCCCCCCCCTTTTTCTGTAACCCCTTGCCTCAGAGTAATAACTTTACCAGTGGGTTAAATTGCCTATCTCTGATCACCCTCCCTTTCTTGTCTTTGGGACCGGGCTTTGTCTGTTAGTAAATATAAACGGGAAACGGTGGATGGGATATTTATCCTCAAAAACCCCCTCTTCCCTAGTTATATTTGTATTCTGTAACCTTTGATTTTTGACTGTAAATGTACAATTATGTGTGAGTCCTTTATGATAATAAAGGTATTAATCATTAATTGTGTTGGTTGTCGGTTGGCCTAAAACTCCAAACATTTCCATCTGTGTAGGTTGTATTCATGTACGTTGAGCGACAGAATCACCAAATCGGTGAGCGCGCCTGAGCGACTGGAACTGACAAACAATTGTTTGTGCAGAAGAGAGATAGGAGTAGTCTGTGAGAAAACAGATATTGTCGTAATAAGAGACTGTCCTTGCTCCTTCCCAGCGCTTGTGAATCTACTACCTCATTCACCTAAATCCTTATTCTCACAGAGCCTTCAATATCACTTTACACTCTAAAGGGACCAATATTCATCAGCACCCTCTCAGATAAAAATTACGACAATATATGGTTAGCTCGTTCGAGATTCTGAACTTAGTTAAAATAGAGTGTGGTTGATTGTCTTTGTGAAGTAGGGTATAATCTTTAAAAGTATTACTTCCCCTAGACCAAGCCGTTCAGTATTTTGGGCCAACCACACAATAATTAAGACAGGTTTGTTTTTTTCCACAGGAACAGGCAGTTAGTGATAATAAAAGATTGTCACATTTGTATTCTCTGGCAGAGGGAATTGAAAATTTTGGTTATATAATTGCTGGGACTGCGTGATTGTTTTACAATCACTAAAGGTTATGAAGCGTTTGAGTTGAGCTAAGCAAAAGACGGATTGTTCTGATTTTTTAAAAATTAAGTTAACTACGTCTCATCTCAAAAATTGTCTTCAGGGACGGAGTTTGTTGTTAGAGAATTAACATTTTCTGGGAAATTTTTTTTTTCTCCTTTTAAATTGTTTAATATAAATTTTTCTCTACTGTTAGTAAGAGTAGATTCTTTTCTAGTGTAACTTACCATTTAATTGGCATAGTTGCTTGCGTTACGAGTCTTAAGTGACAATAATAGCGGCGATAAGTTAACACACGAGGTCATTCAGTAAATTTTTTTTTACTTTGTTTTTCTCGTAGCGGCTTTGAGTTTTTCCCCTTCTTGTTCCATCTTACTATTCTCTAGTCTTAGAAGCATCCAGTTCTTTGACAATGGCTGAGAGAATTAGGATAAGATCCATTTTGAGACAGGAAGCGAAAGACTCAGGATTAGACACAGAAGCCGCGAATCTGTTTATCACCCAGGAACTGCAAATATATGACGCGGAGCAACAAAGAGCAGAAGCAGAGAGGAAGGAAGAGAAACAAAGGGCAGAAGCTGAGAGGAAGGAAGAAAAAGAGAGAGAAGAGAGGGCAGAAGCTTGGAAGAAGGAAGCGGACGATCGTCAATTGGAACAGAAGAAAATTGAGGCAGAAATGGAAGCCCGCAGAGAGAGAGAAAGAGAGAGGGAAAGACAACATGAATTAGCGCTCAAGGCTTTAGAGAGTCGGGGTGCCTCTACTTCAAATAATGGAGAGCCGTCTTCGCCCCAGTCTCAAACAATGGATCTCTCCAGCACTCAGTCTGCCCAATTAACTGCGATGTCTTTTGCTTTAGAGTCTTTTCCTAGCCCTAACGAAACAATTGACAGCTACCTAGAAACATTCGAAAGGCTCGCAAATCTGTATGGGTTAGAGAGTTCCCGCTGGGCACTAAAACTTTCAACGTCACTAAAAGCAAATGCTTATGACGTATACACAAAGCTGGGACCGAACCAACATGATTACGACATGCTTAAGAAGGCCTTGCTAGAGCGGTTCGAAATGACCGCCCGAAAATTTCTGCAAATGTTCAGAAACAGCCGAAAAGAGAGCACGGAAACATTCCCACAATTCTCTTCACGTCTCACGGGCTATTTGACAAAGTGCATTGAATTATCTGACCTACCTCTTACATATGAGGGACTACTTGAACTTGTTCTTGTGGAACAGATAAAGGCAACTCTGTCAAACAAAACCCGTAGATTTTTGGCTGAACAGGGCGCAGTCAGGCTTGAGGACATACTCAACAAGGCCGAACGCTATACCAATGCAATGGCCGAACTTCCCAGCACTAAACGTAAACCCACAGATGAGCCATTTCGTAAACAAAATCTAGAGCAGTCATCCTATTCCTCTAATTCCTCTCAGAATTATAACCAACGAGAAAATAATACCCAGAGACCTCCCCAGGAAAAATCGAAAGCCTACAAAACCCGATACCCCCCCAACAACAATTCTGATCAACCCACCAAGCCTACGTGGCAGCGCGGCCACCAAGGTCAAGGAAAAGGAAAGACCCCTACACCAGGAACGTCTGATCAGGGCAAACAAACCGGTCCAAACCGCGTTGGATGTTTGCATACAGCCTCGAAAGGTAGAGTCAATGTCAGTGATTCTCAACCTGAGGGGGACCGACCCTCAACTCGAGGAACTGTAATTTTGAATGGTACCTCAACCACTTGTCTCTTTGACACTGGATTAAGTTTTAGTTGTATTGTTGCTAGACACCTAGTCAAACCAGGTCAGGAGACAGAGGAAACCGTCAAACTTAGTGGAGTGTTTAAGAGTGATGCGCCCAGGACGCTGCCTATCGCACTGGTAGAAATACACTCTGACTTTGTCAGAGGAGTTATAAAAGCGGCCATTATGGATGATCCTATCTACCCAGTTATCCTGGGATGTAGATATGTGTTTATTGGGAGACCAAAGGAGCCGATTGTGGCAGCGGTAACCACAAGAGGGCAAGCCAAGAAGGAGAGGGAGCCTGCGCCAAATTTGTTGCCGAACGAACTGAAGGAGGCGCAACAAAAGGACCCTACTCTGGAGCTCTGCTTTAAAAAACTGCCCATGGCTAAGGACCCCAGACACAACGGAGACATCTTTTCTAAGGATGGCGTATTGTATCGTAGAACGGGCAACCCGGACACGGGGAATAACCAGCTCCTAGTACCGACGCAGTACCGAAGCCAGATCTTAGAGATGGGGCACTCTCTTCCCTTTAGCGGACATATGGGGCAAAACGCCACTATTCAGCGAATAAAAACCCACTATTGGTGGCCAGGAATGAACTCTGACATTATCAGGTATGTGAAATCCTGCGCCCAGTGCCAACGGGTAGCACCCAAGCACTTGACACCCCCAGTACCCATGGGGCAAATGCCAATAGTAGGGACTCCATTTGAACGGGTTGCTGTCGACATCATTGGACCCCTGGAAAGGACCAAAAGAAAGCACAGGTTCATCCTGACTTTAGTCGACACTTGCACAATGTGGGCCGAAGCTGTACCGCTAACATGCATAGATTCCAAGCATGTTGCAGAAGCCCTCGTGCAAATCTTTACACGGTTGGGATTCCCTCAACAAGTTTTGACGGACAATGGATCCCAATTCCGTAGCCTGTTAATGGAGGAGATCTTTAAGATCTTGAGGGCCAAACATATCCACACAAGTCCCTACCATCCGGCCGGAAATGGGCTCGTGGAACGTTTTAATGGCAGCCTCACCCCCATGTTACGTAAGCTGGGTCAGGAGAAACCGGAAGACTGGGACCTATATATATCGGCTGCCTTATTCGCCTACCGAGAGGTTCCCCAAGCGTCTACGGGATTCCCGCCTGCTACATTTTTATTTGGCAGACCTATAAAGGGGCCATTAGAAGCCTTACTTCGGTCCCTGACAGACCAAAAGGCTGACGAGACAGTCGTCTCTGCAAGCAAGTATGTATCTGAGCTCAAGGAAAGGCTAAAGCTAGGATGGGATCTAGCTACAACCAACCTTACGAAAGCCCGCGCTAAACACGCTAAAAGATACAACAAAGCTGCAAAAGAGAGAGAGCTCCAACCAGGGGAGAAAGTTTTGTTGCTACTCCCAACCGGAAGCAATAAACTTCGCATCGGATGGCAAGGGCCGTTTACCGTCCTTAAAAAGATCTCACGTACCAATTACAAGATCTCCATCAAAGGAAAGGAGAAGGTCTTCCACATAAATCTGCTAAAGAAATATTTGGAAAGACCGGTGCCATCCTCCGAGCATCTCCTGGCTGTCGCCATAGCAACGGAAGACGAGGAAGATGATGATGGTTGCATGGAGTATCCACTGCAACCCACAGAATCCTTTAAAGATGTCAAGTTCGGCGACAATCTCTCACCAGAACAACAAACAGAAACCAGGGCTCTACTAAAACAGTACAGTGCAGTCTTAACGGATGTACCTGGTCGAACAAATCTCATTGAATTTGATATGAAATTAACAAACGAGACCCCTGTTCAAACCAGAGTTTACCCCATCCCGTACGCTAAAGCGGATGCACTTCGCGGAGAAATAGACAAGCTGCGTCAGGCAGGAATTATCAGTGAGTCTACATCTCCTTACAGCTCGAGTGTAGTGCTGTTGCAGAAGCCCAATAAGGAAGTTCGGCTGTGCATTGATTACAGGTTGCTAAACGCTGTAACGGAATTCCAGCCCGAACCTCTCCAAACTGTTTCTGAGTTGTTCACCAAGCTCAGCAAAGCAAAGATCTTCTCCAAGATTGACCTCAGTAAAGGTTATTATCAAATACCAGTCAAGGAGGAAATTAAACCTTTGTTAGCTTTCAGCACTAGCGAAGGACATTACACATTTAATGTGATGCCGTTCGGTTTGCATAACGCACCAGGAGTGTTCACCAGGATGATGAGGAAGCTTCTAGAGCCTTTGCAAAGTCCCCATATCCATAATTTCATGGATGACATATTAATTGCATCGGAAACCTATAAAGAACATATTGCTACGGTTGCTATGCTCCTCAGGAGACTACAGGAAACGGGTCTCACAGCCAGACCTAGCAAATGTCTCATCGGGTTTGAACAGTTAGACTTCCTGGGGCATACTATTTCTCACGGATGCAGTTGGCCTATTAAGAAGAACGTGGAGAAAATTGTTCACCCGTGTGTTACCGGGGCCCGAAAGGGGAGCAAAGAATAGTAACACTACACCCTACCACGCATGTCGTAAAAAGCGACTAAGGAGGGTATGGGCATGGGGCTGTTTACCCCATCCCGTAAAAAACTTCGCACAGTGGGCTGATCACCTGCTTGCCAACCAATCTGATTACGGAAACAATGATAGATTGTTTGGTCTGTTTTTGTTCCACAAAGACGCCACTAGGCGTGGTGGAAACAGCGATAGATTGATCAATTTGTAGTTGTCCCTCTACTGAACTTCCAATGGCTTTTAACTAAGGAGTTAACCCACAAACAGCTTTCTGACAATGCGGGATGGCTAAGGATGGAAGAAGAAGAAGAAGGAGAAAATTGTGGCAGCAAAAAGATCCCGAACGAAGAAAGACGTACGTTCCTTCATATCGCTATGTGCATACTATCAGAAGTACATCCAGAACTTCAACGGACTGATGGCACCTCTGACTGACCTCACAAAGAAAGGTTGTCCTGATAAGGTCATATGGGATCAAAAGTGCGAACACGCGTATAGCACTTTGAAAGGACAGTTGTCGGCATACCCCATCCTAAGGTTACCTGACCTTAAGAAACCTTTCATACTGAGAGTTGATGCGTCAGGTCAGGGCATCGGGTCAACATTGCTGCAAGCCGATGACAGTGACCTGAACATGCTATTTCCAGTTGCCTATGGCAGTCGGAAACTGAATAAAGCGGAACGAAACTACAGTGTCGTTGAAAGAGAATGTCTCGCTCTGATTCATGGCATCAGATGCCATCATGAGTTTCTGTATGGTACTTCTTTCACGGTGCAAACAGACCATGCTCCACTAGCTTTCCTGTGTGCCAAGAAGGAATTCAACGCAAGGGTAATGCGTTGGGCCTTGCTATTGAGTGTTTATTCCTTCAAAGTGGAATATATTCCAGGAAAACAGAATGTCGGAGCTGACTTCTTGAGTAGAAACTGGACCACAGAGGAAGAGGAGAAAATCGACGATGCCAATCATCCTAAAACTACCGATCAGGGCAGCTTCATTGTCATAAATGAAACATGAAAACGAGTTTCCATGTCTCAAAAGTGGGGACGATTGTGACGTACGTCTAAGTATGACAAATGAATTTCCCTGACTCGATGGATGATAACAGAATATTGGCCTCTCATAACTTTAGAACCCCTGATCATCTGTTGTAACTTTTACCGGCATGCAGCGGTACCATCAAAGAACAGGCTGATCTTCAGAATTCAACGTGGAGCGGCCGCGATCTAAAGAATCAGGGACTTGCAACTCACAGAGTTAGCTTCTCGAGAAATTTTCGCACTCTCATGCTAGAAGCCTGAGACGGAAGAAAATCGGTAGACCGGGGAAAACGAAGGAATCGCAGCGATTAACACATCGGCGAGGTACCCCGGATTTTGCTCAAGTTCAAGAAAGGTGCGAAAATTTAACACGCCCTATTCAAGTTACATTCGATAAGTATAAATAAGAGAACTCCGAAAAACTGCATTTTATCGTTCGCTCTGACAAAATCCTAGTTGCACTAGCATAGTCGGATTCCTGCTGGATTTCATCTACCTTCGTGACTATTGGAGTGTATTCTTTCTGTGCAGACGGTAATTTATACATTAGCTTCGAGTGATCAGTGGTCGAGTTATTTCAATTGATTTCAATGGATTGTGGTGTAAATTTAACCTTATTAAATAAACCCATTTTCAAAGTTCTAGTGCAAACTAATGTTACAGCTAAAAGTATTTCCTAATACAATTGACGCGTAAATTTATTTTGCAGACGTTAAAGAGAATTATAACTTTAATACAGTTTAGTTCTGTATAGATAGATGTGCTTTTAATTATTTTTAACTCACGGGAAGTTTTCCTGATTTGTTAATTGACGACGCTAATAAGTAAATAGGCTAACTGTAATTTATCGCGTCAGATTATAATATGATTTGTAATGCATTTCTTGTTTTGATTATCTTTCATTCAGAACGATCATTCAACCTGCATCCCAGCAATTATTAATTATATACAGAGTTCTGCCAAACTCAATTCGATAACTCCAGTAACATATGAACTTTTTAAAGCTAAACTTGTGGCGACCTGTAATGGGCCCCGCTCCTCTGAACGTAACTGAGAAAAAAGCCATTCAAGAAACACTTTAAAAATACTAGTTCATATAGAGTCCTTAAAGAAAACTGGAAGCAGAACATATTTTATTCACTGCCCCTATTTGTGAAGAAAAAGCATCGATCTACCTGAACCCTGTCTGTCACGTATATTCAGTGGATTTTACCCTTCTTCCCCCCCCCCCCCCCCCCCCCCCGAAGAAGAACTTACCTCAGTGTTTTTCTTAACTTGTGACATTACGGAAAAAGGAAGTTATCTCCACCAGCTGTGCCAATTTTAGGAACCACACCATACCTCACGCCTAGCCAAGTGCCTGTGACATTCTTTAGGAACTTTATCTAATAAATAAACAGTACCGTTAAACTTCAACGTCCAGCGATTTCGGGACCCTTTGTTAACTTCAACAACTCGCAAATCTGGGGCTGTACACGGAAGAAAATACTTTTACCTAAGCCAAGATTTAGTGCTGTTTTTTTTTATGTATTTCCTATGAAGTGCCAGAATTCACCTTTCGGTAAGTCTGCGTGTGTGTTTGTGGGGACGGCCAGCCCTAGTATGTTTTTTTGAATGAAAGGAGATTTATCTTTTCTTTACCCTTTTAATTAGTTCGACTTTGTACTAAGGTGCATTATATTCCTTGTACGGGATCTCTCCTAGCGGGATAGGGTAACTGTGTTCCTTCCCCCTCCCGTAAAATTTGTTGATTTAAAGGGAGACAATTGAGAACCCTAGCTTTTCCTCTACACCCCCCCCCCCTTTTTCTGTAACCCCTTGCCTCAGAGTAATAACTTTACCAGTGGGTTAAATTGCCTATCTCTGATCACCCTCCCTTTCTTGTCTTTGGGACCGGGCTTTGTCTGTTAGTAAATATAAACGGGAAACGGTGGATGGGATATTTCTCCTCAAAAACCCCCTCTTCCCTAGTTATATTTGTATTCTGTAACCTTTGATTTTTGACTGTAAATGTACAATTATGTGTGAGTCCTTTATGATAATAAAGGTATTAATCATTAATTGTGTTGGTTGTCGGTTGGCCTAAAACTCCAAACATTTCCATCTGTGTAGGTTGTATTCATGTACGTTGAGCGACAGAATCACCAAATCGGTGAGCGCGCCTGAGCGACTGGAACTGACAAACAATTGTTTGTGCAGAAGTGAGATAGGAGTAGTCTGTGAGAAAACAGATATTGTCGTAATAAGAGACTGTCCTTGCTCCTTCCCAGCGCTTGTGAATCTACTACCTCATTCACCTAAATCCTTATTCTCACAGAGCCTTCAATATCACTTTACACTCTAAAGGGACCAATATTCATCAGCACCCTCTCAGATAAAAATTACGACAGTGGTCAACCTGCTCCAGGACCTGTTCTCCCAGCTTAATCTGATGTCTTCTTTCTTCTCGTGATATCACCATGGATTTTGTTTTAGAGCTGCTTATGACCATCCCTCTCTTCTCCAGCTCTTCCTTCCAGACTTGCTGGTTGAATTGGAGATGTGCCTCTGATTTAGCAATCAGGGCAACATCATCAGCAAATGCCAGCTCTAAAATACAGACCTGTCTCATCTTCCAGTACCCCACTGAATACTTTCTTGTTCTCTCCTTACATGCCTTAATGACATCGTCCATGAGGAGTATGAAAAGGTAAGGTGACAGAATATCACCTTGTCTTACACCAGAGGTGGTCCTGAACTCTTCTGACTTATGGTTTGCTGTCCTCACATAATTTCTGCAAGACTTGTAGAAGCTCTGTATAGCATGAATCAGAGGTGCTGGAATGTTCTTCTTTGCCAAACAGTCCCAAAGTTTGCTCCAGGGGACCCTGTCAAACGCCTTTTCCAGATCTATGAAACAAAGATGCATCTCACTCTTATACTCAAGGGCCTTTTCACTCAGCTGTCTGAGTGTGAAGATTAGGTCTTGAGTACTTCGGTTCGCTCGGAATCCGCACTTCGATTCAATCATTTTAAATGTACTACGTGTTTGTATCAGTCAAAGTTACTAAACACACACTCTAAACAGAGCTATATTATAATAATAATTCCACTGAGTAACTCAGCGGTGGGGGCTTAACGAGCTAGAATAAACAATTGCTTAAATTCTTCATAAAAGGTGTCGGCACATTACAAAATTAACGTGCTTAGCAACAGCCAGCATTGTTTTTGCTTATCTGAATTTCTTGTGAACACACCTTTGGGGTAGAAGTGTAATTAATCTTCTATCTACACATCTGCCAAGTGTAATCTTGTGCGCAGGTAGATACCTTAGAAGCCACTATTAGATACTCTTGAGTGTTGGCCACTGTTGGACCACTACTGCAAAGCAGGGGAGGCAATACTGTCACATCTATTTGATTTAATTCATAGGGCATGCAAGAAACGTTATCAGCTTTAACAACATTTTTGAACAAATAACGGATGGTTAGTAGTAAAGGCAGGTGTCCATTTAGGCAGTATATTAGAGATAAGTCAAGTACATGGGGAATAAAATTATGGATCCTTGTTGAGGCTGACACAGGATATACACACGATTTTACAGTTATCTTGGTAAGGATTCCCAAAGTTCCCCATTTGGTTTGGCTTATGATGTAGTTGTGAGACTAATAAAGTCTCATCTTAACTGTCAAGGCACTAAAATATATTGTGGATTTATCATACCACATTATTAATAATTATAGGCTCGCTCCCTAGGAGCATGACCACAACATATAATGGCTGACAAAGAAAGATTAACACTTTCCACAGGCCCTTCCCTTTAATGACTACATGCACACAATACCGCCACAGACGGCTAACAAACATATGAAATGCATGTATCAATGCCAGGGAAAACTTGCCTCATTAAATTTAGCTAATAGCCTCATACAACACACTATGACGGCCCTGTACAAGCAATGCACTGATTACCGCTCACCGTCGCTGCCACAATCTATGACAATGAAACTACTTAGATCATAGACAACATCTAATCTGCGGTATGTAGAAAATGTCACTAGATAATATTCAAAAACTAGAATTACACAATATGATCCACTTAATCCGCAAGAAGGCAAAAACCTAGAATACACATCTCATGGCACACTCCTGAGCAAGAATGCTGGCCAGGGAAAACATAGGTTCGTCCTCATCCGGACGCGGCTAGAAGACTAATCCCTATCTTGGCGCCAAAAAATTCCCGCTTCCGCAAATCACATAACTTGCGGGTAGTTATCCCAATGTTGCCAAAACCCAGTGTTGCCAGTCTGATATTTCGTCAGTGCGAAATAGCGCCGTGACATCCACCAAGGCTAGCGCCTATTTTAAAAAAATACTTTTTACACTAATGTACAACTTTTACAATATCTTTTAAAGGAAGGTGTTTGTGCATGGGAAACTACAGTATTACTAACAAAAAGAAAAGGTTTTCCAGCCTTCTAAAAAAAAAAAATCATTTGAAAACAAAATCATGATGACGTGTTGCATCAGTGAGATGGTGATGTTAACAGTTCAGTGGAGGGATAATAAAACAGTTTCTATCATGTCTAATTTTATGACAGTTAATGGATTTTCAGAAGTTACTAGAAGAACAAAAGTTAATGGGGAATTTAGAGAGTTAAAAGTTAAGCAGTCTAATGTAGTGAAACATTTTTATGACCAGTTCTGCAATTAATTTTACCTTGAATAATTAAATTGTCCTAAATTATTGCTACAAATACAGTACCATAAACATACAGTTTATTCATCTTCTAACATTTTGATGCAAAATATGTATTGGTTTCATGCATTTTTAAAGATTTTAGAGGTTATTTTGTAATATCATCATAACCATGTACAAATGCCCAGTTATTACCCCTTTCTACCTAATAACTAAATAAATTTGTTTATCAATAAATTTATGATCAGATTCGTGTAATTTTTTTCAAATTATATACAAAATTGTACTTTTCAATAACAGCCACTGTTTTGTACATTTTGCATTTGCTAGTTTGTTTCCTTCTTTGAATATTTCAGTGTATGTAAATTTTTGTTATTTATTTCTACACCTAATTATGTAATTAACATGTTACTACTCAACCAAGGTAAAGCAAATCACAAAATAACTACCACCATACTAAGGTCTCTTCAATTCCAAACACATTGATATATAATACTGATAAGTTTAATATATTAAAAAAATATTTTACATGCTTTGAAAAAAAAAAAAAAAATATATATATATATATATATATATATATATATATATATATATATATATATATATATATATATATATATATATATATATATATATATATATATATTGTTATTTTGATGTCTGCTCGCGCTTCTTCCTGAATCCTGACTTCTGACTCTTGACTGACATAAATGCCAGACCAAACGGATTTTTACTTTACAGTTCCCGTCAACTAAAGCAATGATTCTCGTCTGCAAGTGTTCAGAGGTCAAGACCGTCTTTACGTCTTAGTTTCCAGATTAGATAGGAGAGGTTATTGGATGCTTACCTCCGTCACAGCTAGTCCCCCCAAAAAAATTCATCTCGTATTCGATTTCTGCAGGAAAATTTCCATCTTGAAGGCCAAGTTCAAGGACATTTTTGTCAATCAAGGACATTTTGAAAAGAGGTAGGAATCATAAAAACAGAGAGTAACTTTGGCAATAATTGAAAGAAAAAGCATATTTTCTTCTCACGTGACGGGGAAATGAGATATGTCCTCTTCCTCTTTGACATCTTCTTTTGCATTCCATCCTCCCTGTTTAAGAGCCTCTTTTTGTCCTACACCGCACACATTAAAATGGGAATGAAAAATCAATATTAGGATTATGTTTTAATTATTTTTTTCCTCGCCTTAAGGCGTGATAGGAAAACAAAAACGTGCCTGCGGTCACGTGCCAGAGGGAACATGTTTGGATAATATTTACTCATTTGATTTATCTTCCCACCCGAGTGGTCACGTGCATGTCAAAACAAAAAACAGCACTTCTATTTTGTTATCAAATAATCATAATTACATAATAAAAATTATTTATTTTACTGCTGCTTCAGTCCAGATGAACTTGCTAGAATGTTTTTTTCGTCAACGTTGTGCATCGTCTTTCAGCATTTTGAGTCTGTAGAAATCTTTGCCCCTAAATGTGGATTGTTGTTCCTTTCACTGTTCCTCTCTTAGTTATGGCTTTTTTTTTTAAACAAAAGTTCCCCCCCCCCCTCTCTCTCTCTCTCTCTCTCTCTCTCTCTCTCTCTCTCTCTCTCTCTCTCTCTCTCTCTCTCTCTCTCTTGCTCTGTTTGGTCGAGCATCCTATACACTCCTGTAACTATTTTAGATTTTTTTATTTTCAATGCCTCTTCATTCTAATGTATTGGGTCCTGTGACGAGATAAATTCGCTCATTTATTTATTTAGTCATTCGTTATTCTTTCCCTTAATTCTTGCATTTATTTGTCAGATTCTCCTCCTCAACCTATTTCTCATGATTTAATGTCGCCCATCGCCCATAATTCCGGAAGAAACTCACACCTCCATCCTCATCTGTATTTTCTAGCCTTTAACATTGCGCAAGGTCTGTAAATCACCCAAAGATCTTGTTATTACGATCTTCGGACACTAAGCGGAGGAGATTTCAGTTTGACTTCTCAACGAAATCCGTCCACAAAATACGCAAGTAAATGCAAGCTAGTCTTAATGTCTCTAGATTTCACACCTACCATGTGCTAATACATTTTTGCTAGATTTGCTGTCTCTGTTTATTACTCGAGCAACATTCACGGATAGGGACTTCAAACCTAAGGAACACTGATATTTTGGCACCTCCCGCTAAGATGAACCTGCATATTGATTGTCACGTGTTGCCTCCCCTTGCTCTGCAGTAGTGGTCAAACAGTTGTCAAAACCTAGAGTATCTAATGTGGGTCTTCAAATGTGTCTTAGCTTCGCAAAAGATTACTCTTGGCAGAGTTGTAAATAAAAAGAATAATGATGCTTCTACCTCGAGGGAGTCTTCACAAGATATTTAAGAAGTCGAGAACAATGCTTGATGGGTCTGAGCACGTTTCCCGCCGCTTTTTGTGGAGAGATATAATATTAGCTTGATCAAGCCCCCAACTGAATTAACAGTAAAATTCCTCTACTTATTATTATTGCTAGTATTAGCTCTTTAGATGTAGATATAACTGTACATATTAGAATACAGATTCACACGTGTGCACTTCCCTTTGTAATAATTAATTCAACTATGAATTTGTAAAAACTACACATACAAATTTAATGATGAATTACTTTAAAACTTGTAAATAATTAAGAACTGGTGATTAATAAAAAATTAAGTCTCATCATGGAATATATCGGCTTTCGTAAGCTTAATCTTAGAAAAGAAAATTCTGTGTTCCGCCGGCTGAAAATGGGACTTGTCACAATGCTAAGTGCCGATGCTGCTATTTCCGTAGATTCTTCTGTGTGGTGAGGGCACATTTCCAGATCAATCAATCAATCAATCAATACCCTTTAGCTCCCCAAGGAGCATAGGCTTTAAACAAACACATGTCAAGTCTTCCTGTTCTGTGCCATCCGCTCAAGTTCTTTCCATGTTTTCCTCATCATTTTCACCTCTGTTTCCAGTTCTCTTCTCAATGAGTTTTTTGGTCTACCTCTGCCTCTCTTTCTCTGTGGATTCCAGAACAAGGATTGCCTTGTAATGCAATCAACAGGTTTCCTGAATGTGTGTTCTGTCCATCGCCAGCTTCTTCTTCTCAACTCTTGTTCCACTGGCACTTTTCCGGTTCTTGTCATCAATTCCACATTTGAGACTTTGTCATACCATTTCAGTCCTTCTATTCTACGTAAGCACCCGTTTATAAAAGTCTGTAGCTTTCTGATTGTTATTTTTGTTGTTCTCCATGTCTCAGAGCCATACAATAGGACTGACTTGACATTTGAGTTGAAGATTCTTATTTTCGTGTTGGACGTGATTACTCTTGTTCTCCATATGTTCCCCAATGCAATGAAAGCTCCTTTTGCACTTTGTATTCTTATTTTGATATCACTGTCTGTCCCTCCAACATTGTCTACATTACTTCCAAGATATGCGTACGAGTATTTATCTTGTAGTGGTGTTTCTTCAAGTTCAACCTTGTTATAATTTCTTGCATTTATTCTCGTAATCTTTGTCTTTTCATTGTGTATTTTGAGGCCCATTTGCTGTGACCTCTCCTCGAGAATTTTCATTTTCTCCTGCATCTGATTATGGTTATGGGACAGAAGAGCCAAGTCATCTGCAAAATTCAGATCATCAAGCTGTTTAGTCAGATTCCACTGGATTCCATTTCTGTTGTGTGATGTCGATGTTTTCATAACCCAATCTATTGCTAGTAAGAAAAGAAATGGAGACAAAAGGCATCCCTGTCTCACTCCCGTTCTAATCCTAAACGGTTCTGTAAGTTGTCCTTCATGAAGAACTCTGAATGTCATGTCTTCATAGGTCTTCTTTATTAAGTCAATGATCTTCATGGGAACTCCATAATGCCTCCTCAATTTCCAAAGCGATTCTCTGTCTACACTGTCAAATGCCTTTTCATAGTCCACGAATTCGATGTATAGCGGTGAATTCCATTCCAGACTTTGTTCAACTAGTATTCTCAATGTGGCTATCTGGTCTGTACAGGATCTATTTTGTCGAATACCTGCTTGTTCATCTCTCAGTTGCTTGTCTATGGACTCTTTTAATCTCTCCAGGGTGATTCTGTTTAATACTTTTGCTGGCACTGATAGTAACATTATTCCTCTATAATTTGTGCACTCTTCTAAATTTCCCTTCTTAGGCAACTTGACCAGATAACCTTCCTTCCATTCTGCAGGTATTTAGAGCAGTACGTCTGATCACCGTTAATCACACGATACCACACACAAGGACAGGAAAAGAACACAAAATAATGTCCCTAAAAAAACGTCTTCTCTACAACAAAGCCAAGCTGACTCACGCAATTCTATCTAACAATGCCCCGCCGTACCTACGATCATTGTTTCAAACCAGTAGAAGAGAGGGACAACAATTACATCAGTTACGTCTGCCCAAACCTAGGATCGACCTGTTCAAAAAGAGTCTAGCCTATGGAACAGCCTTCCACGCTACCTGAAAAGCTTACCTACACAATATTCATTTAACAAAGCACTTTTCAAACACTTCCTCAACACTGATTATCTACCCCCATAGAAACAGCATTTGCCTGTCAACATATCATTCATAAGTCAACATTTATGTTCCTCTTCCGCTGGTTTTTTATGAATAATTTGTTTTATATCCATGTTATATTATTATATTCACTTTAAAATATTATTATATAATGTAATGTATGTGAGAATGTACCCGCATACCACTGTACTTTAGAAATGTGAGTCGTGAGAATGTACCCACATACCACTGTACTTTAGAAATGTGAGACGTGAGAATGTACTCGCATACCACTGTACTTTAGAAATGTGAATGTTTTCGTTTGCTTAAATGGAATGATGTATATGAGAATAAGGAGATATTACATAACTTTTTTTTTTTTTTTCAAAGACTTTACCTGCCAAAAAGCGAGTAAGAAAGTGTTATTATTTCATTTTCCACCAAGAATGTATGGATATAAGCGAGAATGTGTTTAGGTCATTTTTGTATTGATGATTGATGACACATTCAAAAATACAGATTAATTGTGGCGTTTTGACCGCATGAGTGAGTGCCGGTATACAGAATTTATTATTTTTATTTATTTATTGTTTTGTTTATTTTATTTTATTTTATTTTTCCCAGTTACTATCTTGTTTGTTAAAAAAAAAAAACTTTTTTTTTAAAAATTATGATTGCATACTGTAAATGAATGCTGTTATGTTAACTTTATAATGTTGCATTCCTTTAAATTAATGCTTAAAGTAACATGTGGGAATGAAAGGATATAGTATGCAAGATAAATGAGAGTGGAAGGGCAGAATGTTAGACGGGCCTGCGCGCCCAATTCTTAACCCTTCGAAAATAAAGTTCGTTCCTTCGTTCGTTCTCTCTCCCAGACTTTGCCAAGTAGTTTGTATAATATCTCTGTAGAGGTATCAATATCTGTTTTAATGCCCTCTGCTGGATTGCAATCTGGACCAGTTGCTTTTCCATCTTTCAGAAGCTTGATGGCTTTCTTTATTTCTTCTCTAGTTGGTCGTTCACAGCTGATTTGTAGCTCCTCTTCTGCTGGCTGGGTGTCTGGGGGATTAGTTAGAGCTGGTCTATTGAGAAGTTCCTCAAAATGTTCTGTCCATCTCTTCATTTGTTCTTGTATATTACTAAGCAATTTTTCATTCTTATCGTTTATGAGGCCATTTGCTTGCTTATATTTCCCTGTTAGCTTCTTTGTGTTGTTGTACAGGTCCCTCATATTTCCTTTGGCTGCAGCTTCCTCTGCTTTCTTTGCCAAATCATCAATATATTTCATCTGGTCTCTTTTGATGTTTCTTCTTACTTCTTTGTTTGCTTCTATGTACACTTCATGAGCCTTGGCTTTGGAGCTTCTGGTGTTGCTTCTGTTTAAATCTGCTTTCTTGTTTTTCCTGTCTTCTATCTTACTAATGGTTTCTGTTGTTATCCATGCTTTGTGCTGATGATCTCTTTTTCTCAGTACTTCTTGACATGTCTCGTTCCATATATGTGTTACTTGTTGCCAGTGGTCTTCCGTATCTGTTTCATCTTCCAGCAATTGGAGTACTTGGTATTTGTTGGATACTGTGATTGAAAATTGTTCTCTTATTTCCGGATTTATTAGATATCCCACATTATACTTGTCTATAGCTATATTCTGTTGTAAATTGCTTTAGTTTTAATTTTGTTTTAGCCAACAGAAGATGGTCGTCTGATACAACATCTGCTCCTTTACATTCTTTCACATCATGCAATGATGACCTAAACTTATTGCTTATGCATAAGTGATCAATCTGATTCTCAGTTCTGTGGTCTGGTGATATTCATGCTGCTTTATGTATTCTTTTATGTGGAAATATGCTTCCTCCTATAGCTAGTTGATTTGAAACACAGAAGTTTGCTAATAGTTCCCCATTCTCGTTCTTCATACCTAATACATGCTTTCCCATGATTTCTCCAAAGCCAGTGTTATCTGTTCCTATCTTCGTATTTAGGTCCGCCATCAAATTTGGGATGTCCTTTCTTTTCTTATTGTCCAAGACACTTTGTAGTCTGGTGTAAAATTCTTCTTTTACAGATTCTTCTTTATCCGGGAAATGTAGGTTTCAAATGTCAATTACAAGCTTTGAGCAGCAGAATTGTAGTACAGCAAATTACCCCTTCAGGTCGTACCACAAATAGTCGGATCGCTGTAACCGCATATTTTAGCAGTAACCTCTTCTGTATTGGTTCCAACTTGACTGTAAACCACCAACTGATACAAACTAGATTTGCTGATGGTTCTGTCTGAATGTTATATGCATAACGTTAGTGTTATTATGTCTTTGAAACCACCGCTGATAACGGCGCTAAGTCTAAATGTTATAGCCTGTTTACACCCACTGTTGCGAGTGTAGTGGTTTGGTCTATATCATCGCCACACAGGCTAATTCAATATATGTGTGCTGCTGTCCTGTCACTGTGTCTGGAATGTTGACCTGGGTGTGTGTTGATATGTTCGCACACCACAGTGCGTACGTAAGAGTACATGCAGGAGTCAAAAAGGGTTGCAAACGACTGGAACAGTTCGCTACTGTTTATTACGTTGCAACACAGACACGATGACATAAATGCACACATTCGACAGCAAAACACGAATCATATAATATAATACTGCATTGAATATATATAATACGGCCTGTCCACATCCTGGCCTATAATAATCTTCATATGGCCTAAACAGTATTGGCCTAAACAGTACTCCAATACTCCATAAAGCCTGCAACACACGGCAGCTATAGTAATCTTCATATGGCCTAAACAGTACTCCATTACTCCATAAAGCCTGCAACACACGGCAGCTATAGTAATCTTCATAAGGCCTAAACAGTACTCCATTACTCCATAAAGCCTGCAACACACGGCAGCTATAGTAATCTTCATATGGCCTAAACAGTACTGCATTACTCAATAAAGCCTGCAACACACGGCAGCTATAATAATCTTCATATGGCCTAAACAAATCTTCACTGCAGTTTATCGCATAGGCTGTACACACAGCGAAATATATAAGTCGACATTTTCTCAAATCCTACGTAGGCATACATTATCCAAAAACACTGGGACTCGACCTACACGGTCCACGCCCAAAACACAACTCCCTAAAACACACACTAGTCCCGCCAAAAAAACCCGTCACGAGATTCGGTTGTCTTGAACACCGTTCTCGATAACACATGCTGACTAGCGAGCTATTCACATAACTCAAAACAGTACAGAATAAATACATTAAACAGCGTTCACACGCTTATCTGTACTCTGTCACCCGAAAAATAGGAAAAGATAATTCTATCCTAAAGTCAAACAAGTATCCGCTTAATCAAGCGTTGCAACTCGAAATTTAATATGTCTAAAAAACCATTCTAAAGATTACTTCCCCTTCCATAAGTTCCACCTGCAACAATCGCCTCGTGCTGGTACCACAAACTCAGTAATTGAGAAATCTTAGACTTCGTGCTCAAGTGAATAGTCTTGGGAACTTGATATAAATGCCTAGTACACACGTTTGGGTACTTAGTTCTATTAACAATCCCTCAGCGACTTTGTGAGTAAGTCCTGTATAAGTCTGGTTTCTGTATGAATACCTTAGGGTTTCCTTGCCGTAGTGCTCAAAAGTGTTCCTCTAAATCCGGTACTAAATAAAGTCAGAATTTTAGCTTCTATTCTCTCCTGGCTTCAGTCTGAGCTGTCTACTGGACGATTCGGGAAATGCAGTGCCGTATGTCTAAAATGTTCTACATTATATTTCGGATTTCACCCACGCACTATTGTTGTCTGTTACTTGGCAACTGCCAATCAGAGCGATTGTATATGACAACTCGAATTGCGAAGCCAGTGGCATTCAAAGTACATGTAAACTGAGAAAGTAACTGAGAAATCTTAGACTTCTTAGTACATGTTAACTGACAAAGTAACTGAGAAATCTTAGACTTCGTGCTCAAGTGAATAGTCTTGGGAACATGATATTAATGCCTAGAACACACGTCTGGGTATTTAGTTCTATTAATAATCCCTCAGTGACTTTGTGAGTAAGTCCTGTATAAGTCCGGTTTCTGTATGAATAACTTAGGGTTTCCTTGCCGCAGTGCTCAAAAGTGTTCCTCTAAATCCGGTACTATATAAATTCAGAATTTTAGCTTCTATTCTCTCCTAGCTTCAGTCTGAGCTGTCTACTGGACGATTCGGGAAACGCAGTGCCGTATGTCTAAAATGTTCTACATTATATTTCGGATTTCACCCACGCACTTTTGTTGTCTGCTACTTGGCAACTGCCAATCAGAGCGATTGTATATGACAACTCGAATTGGGAAGCCAGTGGCATTCAAAGTACATGTTATGATAGAATAGTGCTTAAGGAATTTCCTGCAACTCATACGTTTGAGTATTTAAACAGTCATTTTCCATATATGGAGTTGTGATTTCCGTAAAGTGTTGTCAAAATTTACTTATATCACACTTCCCGCTCACTCTTCAAAATGTCTTATAAGACAGCGTTTATCTATAATCACCTATCCCAAGTAATTCGGAAGTTTGACTACTTAGTTTATCATACTCTGCCGATCTCTTGTATCACATGACTTATCGCAATACGACTGCCTGTCTAGACAAATCGAGGTCTATACAATTAAACCCGTATTGCATGTCCATTCTACTGTCGGATCGGAAGTGATTAAGCAATCTTGAACAAACACTTTATGATCGCATTTACCTGTAGTCAATATGATATTATCATATTTAGTGATTTAATTAATCTCTCAGGGATGGACGATTGTCTGGCACTGTCATGTAACGAAGCGTGCATCGTGAACAATAATAGTAGAAAACAGGGTAACAATTCTGAGCAGCGGAAAGGCACGAAATTAAGTGCGTTAACTATGCCGAAATAATAGATAGTAAAGGCGATGAGATAAAATTACGAAAAAGCAAATGAGCCATAATGTCACATTGATCGACGCGCACCGCTATGTCAAGCGTAATAACTCGTAAATGCTAGAGGATTGTGCTAGGTGCGGAGATGAAATGCCCTAAAATCGTTCACACTTTTCCCTAAGTCAGATGATGTAAAATGACTATCGTTACGTCCCAAATTCCTATTGCGTATGTCTCTACTAAAAGCTTTCTTAGGATTGGGCACGTATAGGATAAATAAGTTAGCTCCTTTCACGGATTGCCTCCCCTGCTTTGCAGTAGTGGTCCACCAGTGGTGAAAACGCAAGAGTATCTAAAATGGGTCGTCAAAGGTGTCTATCTTCGCACAAGATTACTCTTGGCAGAGTTGTAGATATAAGGGTAATGACGCTTCTATCCCAAGGAGGTGTTCACCATATAATTCAGAAGTCAAGAACAATGCGGCATTGGCAGGGCAATTGTTAACTTTTATATCTGATCCGCAGACTTTTGTGAAGAATTAAGCAATGGTTTTAGCCCGTTCAAGCCCCCAGCTGGTGTAAATCCAGCTAAATTCCTTTTTATCAGCTATGATTGTTATGTTTTAAAATAACATGTAATAAATTTAATAATCAATTATTTTACAGGTTAAACTAACGAAAACAAGATGATGAATTTTTTATGTAAATAAAATTTCTCGTCAATGGGACTTGGGTTGAGGATTTAAATTTAAAATTAAAATTTAATGTCCGTTTGCTGGTGCCGGCTACAAGTGCTTAACTGGTATAAGTGAGTCCTGCAGCCTTAGCTTCGTCAATTCTTTTGTGATGATGACACTTCACAGTCTGATATCTTCGTTCCTCGAACGATCTGATAGCTTCGTTCGACGAACATTAGACAAATGCTCTGCCTAGTACATTTGTGGGCTGCAAATTAACAGACGCATTGTTTCGCTGTCCACCCACCAATGTTAGTCTCTCTGAATAGATTTTCTTTTTTGAGTATACACAGCGTAATTCAGGGAAGATGATTAGAAATCACCAATATTCTTCTGGGTATTAAACTGGGAAAACATGTGCTTGGACAGCGCAGGGCAATGTCGTGCCTGAATAACAATTAGCAAGGTACATATATCTGACAAAATGATATGATACACTTGAGGCACATGTGATGTAATCATCACTCATCATTGCTGCAGTCTGAGTCTTGGGTAACATCTGCTGTCGGTTTTCTGTACGATTAGCAAGAAACGATCACCAGCTCTTTCTGTAGTTTTTTATGAATATACTGTGTTCATATTTTGAGATTGCCAGCCTCATATATACCCACTTAGCAAGAAAAACATGTCAAATTCGTATTTGTAAAATAAATGTTTACACTTACCCCAAAGTAACTTTTGGGAACACAATCTCCTGGCACAGTTTAGAATGGACGTAGCACTTGATGCTTTCGAATCACTTGGTCTGGGAAAATTGTGTATTCCTTTTATGACGGGTGATCTGATTGCTTAGGACTCAAGTCTTGATATTTATAAATGCGGGTTTACTTTTTAAGTTTTAAAGTTGCCCAAATACTTTTGATCTGATCCCTTAAGTTTCTACTCTTGGTATTTAAAATATGCGGGTTTACTTTTTAAGTTTTAAAGTTGCCCAAATACTTCGATCCTGGTCCTGCTAGTTTTCAATCTTGGTATTTAAAAAATGCAGGTTTACTTTTAAGTTTTAAAGTTGCCCAAATACTGTCACTTATAATTTTGGAATCCTTAGTTCGATGGATTTCTAGCTCCTGGGAGTTGCTAATTTGAAATTCTCACACCTTCATCCCTCCGGCAGTACAACTTCTTTTTTTCATATTTCTTCATTATTCACTTGTTATTTGGCATTTCATTTTGCCCTTTCATACATTTGACTCTTTATGCTGGACATAGCATGGGGAAAGTCTCTAACACGCCACTCCTCTATGGCAGTATTTGCTAAGGGAGTAATTCTTATCTTATTGTGTCGTATTCACGCTTCACGAAGACGTGTTATGTTACGCCATGTTATTAAACGGTCAGCGACAATATTTTATCGCATAATCTGTCTGACCATCTTTTCAAGCGACGATGCTTGTTTATCCAAGCTCGTGTTGGGCAGGAGTGCTGAATAGAACCACATTTGTTTGTCTGGCGAAACACAGGTGACTAGCAACCATCACTGAGTCATTACGCCAGAAAAACTGTCACAATATTGAGATAAACAGAGGTGCGACCGGAAGTCTTATGCAACGATATGACATCACTATCGTAGGAGACCACGCGTGTTTATTAAATTTAATATTTTTCAAATACGCGTGGGATGAGTAATGATAAACAAACAGACCCCTCTAGTGCTAGAGAGCGATTGGTTCGCCAGAATCTACAATGAATTTGATTGGAACATTCAGCGGAAACCCCGCTGGATTTGAACTGGAAACTGTACAATATAATGTAGTGAAATCACAGACACAGAACACACAAAGAGATCGCATTGTACATCGAACAACTCCCAAGAAGCCAGTGAGATATTGGACTTAGTATTCCTTACTTATAAGTGACAGTTCAACGTATTTGGGCAACTCTGAAAACTTAAGAGTAAACCCGCATATTTAAATACAAGACTGAAAACTTAAGGGGCCAGAACTTTAATATAACAAGACTGGAAACCTAGGAATCAGATTCATCGGTCATAAGAAGACTTTAACTCAAGTTTTCTAAGGTAGTGATTTCGCCGAGACACTCGTCGTCAGAGGAGTTAACTCTAATTTCCCAGATCCAGACGTAAGAGGAATTTAACTCAAGTTTTCCCAGCAAGTGATGGCGCAGAGACACCCGCTGTCAGAGGAATTAACTCTAATTTCCCAGAGCAAAGTGATTCGAACAGCATCTAGCCAAAGTGCTGTGTGTCCATTCTAATCTGTGCAGGAGATTGTGTATACCCATTATTTGGGGTAAGTGTAAACATTTCTATTACAAACGGGAATTTAACATGTTTTCTTGCTTGTGGATATATATATATTTTAACGTTATACTTAAAGCTTAACTGAAATGTCCTTTTTGCTGGTGACTTTTAGTTAGCACTTAGTTGTATGAGTGAATCCTGCCGCCTAGGTCTTCGTCACTTTGTTCTGGTGATGAATGTACTTCTCTCACACGAGTGGCGTAGCAACATCAGTACTTCATATAGTCTGATAGCTTGTAACCACGTACTTTCTTTTAGAAAAAATAGAAAGACAAAAATGCCTCTTCTAAGTACACTGAGTTGGAAGTTTAACAGGCGCATCCTCTCGTTGTGCACCCACCAATGTTAATCTCTCAGAAGAGTTAAATTCCTGAGTTTACACAGTGCAACTCACGAAAGATGAATAAAATTCACCAATATTCCTCTGGGTATTAACCGGGACAATGTGTCTGGACAGCGCGAGCAATGATTTGTGCCTGAATTAACATTAACAAGTTACATAAATCTCACAAAATGATATGCTACACTTGATGCACATATGATATAGTCATCACTCATCACTGTCAGAGTCTGGGGTCACCTCTGATGTCGGGTTTTTCCGCACGACTAGCCAGAAGAAATCACCAGCACTTGCTGTAGTGATTCATGAATATACTATTTCCGTATGTTGAGGTCGCTAGCCTCATATACTCGTATATAACCACTTAGCAAGAAAACATGTTAAATTCACATTTGCAAAAGAAATGTTCACAACTTACCTCAAATTTTGGGAATACACAATCTCCCTGCACAGGTTTCAGATTGACACGAGCAATTTCGATGCATATGCTCTCGAATCAATTTCGTCTGAGAAATTCCTCTTATGGCGGTGTTCTGTAATATACTTGGCCTGGGAAACTAGTAATTTCTCATCAACGGGTGTTATGCGATACACTTGGTCTGGGATATTATTTCTCTTATGACTGATGATCAAATTCCTAGGTTTCCAGTCTTGTATTTATAAAGTCCTGGTCCCTGAAGTTTTACTGTATGTATTTAAATTTGCGGGTTTACTCTTAAGGTTTCAGAGTTGCCCAAATACTGTCGATCTGTCACTTTTGATATAGGAATTCTAGGTGTGATCCTTCTCTTTCTGGCTTCTTGGGAGTTGCTCGGTTGAAGTTGCGAAGCTGTCTGTTCTGTGCCTCTGAGTTCACTAGATTATATCTCTCATTCTCAGTTCAAATTACAGATTGTGTTTCCGCCGAATTTCCAATATAATTCATTGTATATTCCGGTATCTCACGTCAAACCAATCAAATCTCTCAAGCACTGTTTGAGCTGGGAAGTTTTAATTCAAAATATCCCCTGCGTGTTTAAAATTAAATTTAAAATTCCACGCGTGACCTCTATATAATACTGCATAATATTCCAGATGACACCTATCTGCCTCTTCACAATCTTGTGACCATGTTTTCCTGGCGTAATGTCTTCCGCCAAGATGTCTCTCCAGACAAATTATCTCTAACAATCACCAGGGATTGGCCCAGAACAGCGATAAACGCATCTACCACATTTGTAATCTGCCAGACAAACAGACACTGTCATCGGCAATCCCGACAGGCAATCTTGGCTCCTATTGATGTCGATCGTCTGTTCATGATAAGAATATCGCTCGCTGACCGGTGATAATGACCGGGTATTGTTACAATAGTCCCACCGTTCTCTTGGCGGAACGTAAATACGTCTCAGCATAGAGAGTAAATAATGGTGCATAAAATATGCCACATAATAATGACAGGGGAGAGAAACATAAGAAAATATCACTCGCACGGGAATGTAATGCAATCCTGTCGAAGTGGACTTGAGATCGCACAACCGTGTCGTCACAAATACGACGAAAGAATAGGACCACTTGATCACAGTGATAAAGAAGACAAGGAAAGACCTTGAGAGAACGGCACAGAACAGGAAGGTTTTGTATGAACTTGTTGAGGACCAAGGCTCCTATGGGTAATGTGTGGGGGAATGAAACTAGTCACCTGACCTTATACAAGCTGAGACCTTAGACAATAAAGTCTCTAACCCTTCACTCCCCTACTGCAGTTTGCTATGGGACCACCCCTGAAATCACCTTAGCTTACATACATGTTTGTAATACTTCACGTTTTTTTGGCTTTGTTAAAGTGTCTTTGCAACTGGCGATTATTTTAAATACGTTTTTCTTGCTTAACTTACTAGATCCTCAATAGCACAGAGTGGGCCATATGTCATTCACCCTCTCAAAATATCATATATGAAGAAATGCATTGTAATAGATTATCCTAATCATTTGTTCATGTTTTGCAGAATACCCTAATTTTTGTTGTGCATCATATTTACCTCGCCTAATCTATTTTTTTTTTTATTTCAAGCTATTGTTCTCTTATTGTCAGAAATTTCCTTGATGAAAAATTATTTAACAGGTAGATTGAAAGTCGAATGGCCTGTGTGATTTCCTGATTTAATTCCATCAGATTATTTTTATGGGGATATATGAAGTCCAAGGTATATGGTCCAAAACGTAAACCATTAGTGGATCTCTAAATAACAATAATAAAGGAATTTCAAAGAAATGACCAAGATTTATGTCAATGTGGAAATCTTCAGAAAAGGTCTATTGTAAGAATGAGCGCTTATAGACACCATTTTGAATGATAAATAACTTTATAATTATCAGTGAATAATATAAGTGTTCTGTTATTGTTAAGATGTATTTAATTTATACATACCATCACACATTAATGCCATGTTTTAAGTAGAAAGGTACGGACCTCTGGCTCATCCTTTATAATTGATTAGCAGTCTAGATTTTCAAAGCTGGCTCTGAAATTCATCGGCCTGCAATGACTCAACTGTTACAGACTTTGCAAATTGACATTGCGAGTGCTTAGTAAAATTAAGTTTCTTTCTCTGCTTTGTTTAACGGCGAAATAAGTGGACAGAAAAATCATGGCCATTTACTTTCTAAAACATCAGGAAGTTCTATTGACTTTTTCCATGAACATCCGAAGCAAATGTTTAAAAGAAAACCTGCATTTTAAAAATGCAGTATTCGGTTGACATTAAATACCGCAGGAGAAGTTTATTTATTTTAAGCTGAAAACACAACTTCTTATTCCCTATAAAAGACTCCAACATTGAAAATGCCAAAATATTTTAATAAAATATTCATCCATGAAACATCAACCATGCCTGGAGCGTGGAAAGCTTGAGAATTTTGGAGCATACCTAATTAAAATGAAGCACTTCTTAAGACAGCTTCGTTTTAGGAAAAATGTTAATACACTAAACGAGATGAAACGATGGACGTTTACATTTTAATGCACTAAACGAGATGACACGATGGACGTTAACAATTTTAATACACTAAACGAGATGAAACGATGGACGTTAACATTTTAATACACTAAACGAGATGAAGCGATGGACGTTAACATTTTAAGAAAGTAATCAAGCAGGTATGGTCAACATCATTGTATTCTGTTGAGTGTTCGAGGAAATAGATGAGATTCAGATGAAAGCGTTGATAGGTTTGGTGATCTTCTCCAGAAATTCCTCTAAGAATAGGTTTCGACTCGTGGGGAAAAAGTAAGATGACCAGACGTCCCGGTTTTTCGGGGACAGTCCCGGTTTTCGACCATTTTTGATAATTTGTCCCGACTTTTTTTCGATGCAATCCGGGACGCCAATTTGTCCCGGTTTTGGACGAATTTGCCAATTGGCATAAATCTCAGATTTAAAAAAAATTATTATTCCATGGCTGACTTGAGGGAATTTTTAATTATTAGTGAACTGGCGGCCGAAACAGCACAAGAGGTTGTCAGGACTGCGAATTAGTTTTGTAGTTCCAATGTGATATTCGCAGTTATTTGAAATTTTAGGTAGTGGTAAAGTACCAAGATTTTGCGTACGGTATACGTTTATTTAATTTAAACGGTGAACTATTTGTGCATATTTTGTTGTTGTTGTAAGAAAATGGTACCAAAGCGTAAATGCAGTTTCAATGAAGATTTACAAAAGGAATATCCGTTTATTAAAAAGAGTACATCAAACTTCAATGTACGATGCAATATATGTGCCTCGGGTTTTCGATAAGCCATAGTGGACGTGGTGATATTAAGAACCACATAAGCAGTGAGAAACATAAGAGAGCTGTCGTTACAGCTGCATCAAGCTCGTCGTTAACCACTTTCTTCAGAGCTGATAAAATTGGTGACCAAGAAGAGCAATTAGCTGCTATAGAAGGCGCCTTTGCATACCATACAGTGCTACACAATCATACTTTCGGGTCTTTGGATTGCACATCAAAATTACTTCAGGTTACTTTAGAGCCAAAATTTGCACGTGCACGTACAAAAACAGAAGCCATTATTCGAAATGTCTTGGCACCCCATATTCTAAATGAGTTAAGGTGTGACCTAGAAAAGTCTACATTTATTTCTGTACTGACAATTGCATCCAACCACAAAGAATTCAAGATTTTTCCTTTGCTTGTCAGATACTTTGATCACAGTAATGGAGTGAAAATTAAAATATTAGAGTTAAAGTCATTGCCAGGTGAAATTTCTGATATTGTAAGTAGTTTTCTTAATGACTGCATAACTGAAAATGGTTTAGACAGGAAAGTAGTTGGATTATGCACAGACAACACAAATTCCAATTTTGGAGGTGCTGAAAGGAAAGGACAGAACAATGTTTTAAAAAAACTGCAAGAAAACCTTGGACATGGTCTTATAGGAGTTGGGTGTGCAGGTCATATTTTCCACAATACTGTTCGAACAGCTGCAGATGTACTGCCTGTTGATGTCGAGCTGATTATTGCTAAAATTTATCTACTCTTCAAATCATACACAGTACGAGTTGAAAGACTCAAGAAGTTTTGCCAGTTTGTGGAAACTGACTTCCAGATGATCTTAGGTTATGCTCAGACTAGGTGGCTTGCTCTGCTGCCTGCTGTTGAAAGGGTTCTTCAGATGTTCCTGCCTCTAAAATCATATTTTCAATCTCAAGACAGATGCCCAGTTTTTATACAGACATTCTTTGAAATCCTCTATCTGAGGCATGGCTTGTTTTTGTTCACAGTCAGGCCTCTCCATTTCACGAAGCAGTGCAAAAAATAGAGGGACAGACGGTCACTGTGTTTGAAGTCATAGCCAGCATCAACAGGTTGAAAACTATTTTGAAGTCCAAACTGGAAGACTGTTTTGCCAAAAAAACATTGCCACCACAACATTGGATTGAAATGGTTTCCCACTTCAAAAACAATAATGCGACATTTTCAAATATTTTGAAGTTGGCAGAGTTCTTTTTCTGTCTACCTGGAACAAATGCTGCACAGAAAGAGTGTTTTCTTTGATGAACAGCTTACGGGCAAGTGATAAAACACAGCTAGGTGTTGAAACTTTGAAAGCTATGTAGACAACCGAAGTGAACTGTGGGGAAACATGTGTCGAGTTCTTTAAGATGCTGCTTGCAAAGAAGGACCTATTGATAAAAATCCACTCATCTGAAAAGTACAGTAACTCAGCTTCACCTTAAGTAAGGATTATTGATGTTTTTCTCTCTTATTAATTTAAGTAGTTAAACTTATACAGTAAAATGTATGTTATTCAATGTTATTCAAATGTATATATATGTTACCATTAAGATGCTGTCATATGTTCAACTGATGCAGTAAGGCTGATATATATATACTGCTATGGTGGTCGTGGCTGTAATATTACTAATCGCGAATGTCTGACATGGTAGTTCTTCAAGGTGGACATCTATGTATCAGTGCAGACTGGTATCACAACACGTAACGTTATAAGAGTGTGTGTGGCATTCATCACCTTGAAGGATGTAGATGTGAAGTTGATGGAAGCATATGTTGTACTTGTTACAAATGTGGAGTCAAAATATAGGTGAACAGCTGTGTACGTTTTGATCATTTATTATGGTCACAGCAACAAGACGAAGACAACTCCATGTAAGCATGACACAGGAACATGGCGGATATGAAAACAGTTCACAACAATGGCATGTATATAAGTTCCAATAATTATATGATTATCAAAGTGTTGCAGCCTCCAAGATATCTCTCAGTCTACAACTAGCAGAAAAAAAACTCGTATTACACAACGGGTACATACTGTATAAACATCCAACAGTTTCATTCTGACTCATCTTAAGTCATTCTTCTTAAGTCGACCTCCCAAACATGGCGGGCGACGAAATTAGCATAGTCCATCCCTCTAATCGGACGTATCGAAGATAGGCTGTCCTTTCGAAGATAGGCTTATACAACTCCCTTGTACATCAGGCGAGTTTTCTTTGTCAAAGTTATAATCGCAATAACTAATAACCCATCTGTTCTTCCACTCCAGATAGTTATATATATTAGGCCTCTATCAAACAGTAAACACTGTGGATTCCTCTTCTGTAGACATAAGTGTCTACGTTCAAAATATACCGCCAATAATGCGGGTTGTAGAATATTCTCTATTCTCATGGGTCTCTGTGTGTAAATCTAGAAAAACAATCTTAGATGGCTCCAACGAGCGTAACAAGAGGAATACTCTGCCTTCCAACCATTTGTGAGCTCTTGTCACTGGTTGACTCAAAATTATGATCCTTACAAAGGAAGTGTGAAAGTTTCGTTATTTTACCTTGATACGAATTCCTAACACAACTTAGAAGCAACTGTCGTCTTCCTGACGAACAGAAATAACACAGGGGACTCTAAATATAGTGGAAGAGTTTCCATCCCCAAAAGGCAATGCAGAGAAATAATCAGACATTCCGTCTGACAGACCTAGAACAAAAACACGGCCTCCCGCCGGAAATCGTCTTCAAAAAAACTCTCCGTTGGACATGCGCAGTTCGCATCCCCTCTGACCTATCCAGTCAGCTGGTATCCTTTAAAAGAGGAGTAACTACATATGTACTTTCCCTCAAAGCAAAAGATGAGTATTCTCCCTTAGATTATGGTTCCAATGAAGAATACATTAGACCCAAAAATCTTATTCAAAATATAACAAGCGTACAGACAGACTACATTATCAGTTATGAAAAACTGCACGTAACAATATAATATGTATATTATTTTAAATTGACATCAACTTGATTTTTCCGGGACATGTCCCGACTTTTGACCTTTTCTTTACCCTTTTGTCCCGATTTTTGCATTGAAATAAGTCAAATCTACTATTTTGTCCCGGATTAGGGTTTTGAAAATATGGTCACCTTAGGAAAAAGAGTGTATTTCCAGATAGTAAGACTGCTGAGGATTAAAGTGCAGGCAACTTTACTCGCTTGAAAACGGTTGAAATAACTAGCGCACGGTAAGTATCTCCGCTAATATCCTTAGAACTAAAGTCAATATAAACAAATCAATAGATAAGTAAAATGATATATTTAAAGGGCCATAACCAGGACAAAAATGAGGCGTGAGGTAATAACAGTAAATATATGCATCTAACGCTTATTAGATTTTTACAGATATAAAATAATATTTATTCAAGTAAAATATGAAAGTTGTAACACATTAAGATAAGAAAATACTACTTGAAGCATGAATATTTCATCAGATTTAAAAGCACATTCATTTATATTATTATGAATATGTTTCCGTACTTAACAGGAGTTTACATTTCTTTCCTGAATTTTTATTGAATCAGTGATAAAAATGTTTTGAAATATTAAGTGAAGTTGTAAGTGAACTAGTAAGCAAATAATGAGTGACGTTGGATTCAGTCTTTGTATATATATATATATATACTCACTCCTCCTCTCAGAGGTACACAAGATATCCACAGTATGGGGAATAGCCATAGTTTAACCTGGCAGATACTAGATAATCACCGTAATTCTGACTGATAGAAGGTTTCTATTCTTTATTATCAAAATAAAACTATTTCAAGGGAACAACAATTAGTGCCGATAAAATTATTATACACATAATACCAATATCACAAAACATGGTAACATTATTACTGCCAAGAAAAGAAATTCTAGGATCCGTTCTTTAAGAGCGGTTAAAATAAAAAAATAAATAAAAAACACTCCAAGGATGCAAGTATATCAGGTTAGCCACAGTAATCAGTTTCTCTACTTCATGATCAATATTGTCCCCAGCATTGCTGCCCATGACATGATGATAAGCTGATACATAGACAACTACGAACGATATAACGATAACTTGACCTGACCTCAAGGCATGTAGTGGTTTTATATCTTTAATAAACAATTATGTACATGGGGTTGATGTAAAGAAAAACAGCATCAATCTGTGCAGGGCATACATCTCAACTTACCGTCAACATAAATTTTCATCTAAACTGTGAGAGTCGCATTTGATGAAAAGAAACCTTATATAACCTTGCGTTCTGGAAAAGGAGCTGGAATGCAAAATAGAAACAGAAAACGTAAAACTAAGATTTATAAAACATAGATGCATTGAAACGACCACATGAAACTTCCTGTAAGCGTAAGAGAATATTGCATTATTTTTCCACCACCCGCGCAGCAGTGTAACGTCAATATGACAACCTGACAACATATGCACGCCAAGAATTCGAAACTGAAAACATCATAACTGTTGCTTAGCAACCAAATACATAAATTTTTCCATCTTGATTTTTATCATTATTTCTTAAAATTTTTTTGTTATTATTTGGCCTTGTTTTACATATAGTTGTCTTAATTTTGTTTTAATAAATAAACTTTTATGTAAACATTAAAAACATTCATGTAAATAATTTTTTTTCCCCTAACCAGCGGCACTCGAGCTTTCCAGCTCTTTTGGCCCAATGACATGTCATTGCGAGGCTGGGGGGTCAGTAGACTTTCCTTCCAACCCGTATAAGCCAGAACAGTTTATAATATATATATATATATATATATATATATACTTATTATATATATATATATATATATATATATATATATATATATTTATATATATATATGTATATATATATATTGTTGCGTGATAAATTCTCGCAACATCGTTTTATTCAATATCTGTTTTATAACGCAAGGGCAACAACTGCTTGAAATTTATAGTCACTTTTCTCGGTAAGCATTTGTCTTCTCGCGTTGGTATCGAATGCAGTTAAGTTTGAGCTGTGGTCATTTTTGCGCTGGACTGCGCATGACTTGTCTTGTTGTTTGGTCGATCGGTTTCCGCCCACGACTAGTGGAGTGAGCGATTTGGAATGGCGAAAGAGATGCCTCGTTGAAGAGGGGATCTCCGCTATTTTTTGTTCTGTCAGGGATGTGTAGTCCTCTTATGGATATTTCGTTTATTCGGGATAATACCTCTAGTGTATTTGCACATGCCGGGAGGCGTGATATTTCTGTGTATTTCATGAAAGCAAGGTAAATTGACTTTTTCATTAACTCTATCGATTTTGGGTCGTGAGCGATTTCGATTCATAGCCTGTCTCCGAAAGTCGTCGTCACGAGATGTTTTTCCCAGCTCACATGTCGCTGCATTGTACTGCATCGGTTGATGCATGTACCAAGGACCATTACTTGCTACTTTGTTAAATGAACTAGGTTTGGAAAACCTTTATTATCTAGAGGATATTTTTGAGGACATTATTTATACTTCGGCAGACGTGTCTGTCTTGCTGAAGTCAAACTAAGGAGAGTGAACTGATCTCATACATCTGGTTATCTCCTGGCTGTTATAGAAAAGGATGGAGTTTTCCACCTGACTACATTTACAGCACTATGAAATATAACATGCATCTGACTCATCATTGTAATGCTGTCTACCGTCTATTGCTGTATTGAATGTTGCTGTGATAATGACTGTTTGATGTGCCTACACATTTGCGTAACCATTTTGTCACTGTGGCGTCCACAATAAATAATGAAGAAAAACGTCAACGGCTGTTTCAAGACTCATTGACTTTATACGTCGTGAGTTTACTGACGTCCTATGTGGATTGCCCTGTTATTGTTGTATGAACATTGTTTTGACTGAACACATCTACACACTACACAAAACCAGACATGCGGATACCATCCATCATCATATGGCATCACGCATCATTTGGTGGCCATAAGCTGGTTTGATTCTGGTACCAGCAAACACGGGGTCCCTTACCCACTTCATTTTCAACAAGAATTCATCAGCATCCTTCAAGAAATTAACATTCTTCAATACAGTCAACATCTTCAAAATTTTCAAAGTACTCGGCGTTGCCCGGTAAAAGTCAAAATTTCAATTTTTTTGACGGAAACAAGAATTTGACAGTACCCGGCGTTGTTACATGTTGCCGGATAACTCGGACTGCTGTTATCTTTTACGCAAGTCAAGCAAGTTGCTGCTGTCAAGGTTCCAGTGCTGTCGTTTTTGAGAAGGTCAAGTGCCGGTTGAAACGGGTTGTTTTCTGAAGAAGGCCAAGTACCGATTTCCATCAACTTACTTTTGGATTAGAAGGTCAAGTGCCGAAACAACTCAACACACAGTATTTCAGAAGCTCTTGTACCATCGTGTTAGCAGTGGAAGCAGTTCAGATGTGCCATCATCGTTGGAGCTTCGCTCTTTAGGACGTTGATTGACATCCGTTTTTTCTGCTGTTCTACGATTGGAAGCCTATAAGTTAAGTGGCCTGTTTGTATGTAAACTGTGCCCTTATACTTCTGCTGAGTCTTCTGTGTATCATCTCATTCTATATGTTATATGTTTATATGTTATTTGTATATTTATATGTTTAATTTCAGCGGGTTCTCGGTTGG